>JANJGN010000211.1:0-215000 GCA_026770705.1 Isurus oxyrinchus
TGACACAGTGATAGGGCCGCACTATCGAAGGGTCAGTCAGTCAGTGACACAGTGACAGGGCCGCACTGTTGAGGGGTCAGTCAGTGACACAGTGACATGGCCGCAATGTCGAGGGGTCAGTCAGTGACACAGTGACAGGGCTGCACTGTCGAGTGGTCACAGTGACAGGGCCGCACTGTCGAGTGGTCAGTCAGTGAGACAGTGACAGGGCCGCACTATCGAGCGGTAAGTCAGTGACACAGTGACAGGGCCGCACTATCGAGTGGTCAGTCAGTGACACAGTGACGGGGCCGCACTGTCGAGGGGTCAGTCAGTGACACAGGGACAGGGGCCGCACTGTCGAGGGGTGAGTCAGTGACACAGTGACGTGGCCGCACTGTTGAGGGGTCAGTCAGTGACACAGTGACGGGGCCGCACTGTCGAGGGGTCAGTCAGTGACACAGTGACAGGGCCGCACTGTCGAGGGGTCAGTCAGTGACACAGTGACATGGCCGCACTGTCGAGGGGTCAGTCAGTGACACAGTGACAGGGCCGCACTATCGAGGGGTCAGTCAGTGACACAGTGACAGTGCCGCACTGTCGAGGGGTCAGTCCTTGCGACAGTGACAGTGCCACACTGTCAAGTGGTCAGTCAGTGCGACCAGTGACAGGGCCGCACTGTCGAGGGGTCAGTCAGTGACAAAGTGACAGTGCCACACTGTCAAGTGGACAGTCAGTGACACAGTGACAGGGCTACACGGTTGAGGGGTCATTCAATAACACAGTGACGAGGGCCGCACAGTCGAGGGGTCAGTCTGTGACATAGTGACAGCGCCGCACTGTCGAGTGGTCAGTCAGTGACACAGTGACAGGGCCGCACTATCGAGTGGTCAGTCAGTGACACAGTGACGGGGCCGCACTGTCGAGGGGTCAGTCAGTGACACAGTGACAGGGCCGCACTGTCGAGGGGTCAGTCAGTGACACAGTGACAGGGCCGCACTGTTGAGTGGTCAGTCAGTGACACAGTGACAGGGCCGCACTGTCGAGGGGTCAGTCAGTGACACAGTGACAGGGCCGCACTGTCGAGGGGTCAGTCAGTGACACAGTGACAGGGCCGCATTGTCGAGGGGTCAGTCAGTGACGCAGTGACAAGGGCCGCACTATCGACGAAGGGTCAGTCAGTCAGTGACACAGTGACAGGGCTGCACTGTCGAAGGGTCAGTCAGTCAGTGACACAGTGACAGGGCCGCACTGTCGAGGGGTCAGTCAGTGCGACAGTGACAGGCCTCACTGTTTAGGGGTCAGTCAGTGACTCATCGACAGGGCCGCACTGTTGAGGGGTCAGTCAGTGACACAGTGACAGGGCCGCAATGTCGAGGGGTCAGTCAGTGACACAGTGACAGGGCCGCACTATCGAGTGGTCAGTCAGTGACACAGTGACAGGGGCCGCACTGTCAAGCGGTCATTCAGTGACACAGTGACAGGGCCGCACTGTCAAGGGGTCAGTCAGTGACATAGTGACAGGGCCGCACTGACAAGCGGTCATTCAGTGACACAGTGACAGGGCCGCACTGTCAAGGGGTCAGTCAGTGACATAGTGACAGGGCTGCACTATTGAGGGGTCAGTCAGTGACTCAGTGACAGGGCTGCACTGTCGAGGGGTCAGTCAGTGACACAGTGACAGGGCCTCACTGTTGAGGGGTCAGTCAGTAACACAGTGACAGGGCCGCACTGTCGAGGGGTCAGTCAGTCAGTGACACAGTGACAGGGCTGCACTGTCGAGGGGTCAGTCAGTGACACAGTGACAGGGCCGCACTGTTTAGGGGTCAGTCAGCTGTGGGCCGCACTGTCGAGCGGTCAGTCAGTGACTCACCGACAGGGCCGCACTGTTGAGGGGTCAGTCAGTGACACAGTGACAGGGCCGCAATGTCGAGGGGTCAGTCAGTGACACAGTGACAGGGCCGCACTATCGAGTGGTCAGTCCGTGACACAGTGACAGGGCCGCACTGTCAAGCGGTCAGTCAGTGACACAGTGACAGGGCCGCACTTTCGAGGGGTCAGTCAGTCAGTGACACAGTGACAGGGCCGCACTGTCAAGCGGTCAGTCAGTGACACAGTGACAGGGCCACACTGTCAAGGGTCAGTCAGTGACATAGTGACAGGGCTGCACTATCGAGGGGTCAGTCAGTGACTCATCGACAGGGCCGCACTGTTGAGGGGTCAGTCAGTGACACAGTGACAGGGCCGCAATGTCGAGGGGTCAGTCAGTGACACAGTGACAGGGCTGCACTATCGAGGGGGTCAGTCAGTGACACAGTGACAGGGCTGCATTGTCGAGGGGTCAGTCAGTGACACAGTGACAGGGCCGCACTGTTGAGTGGTCAGTCAGTGACACAGTGACAGGGCTGCACTGTCGAGGGGTCAGTCAGTGACACAGTGACAGGGCCGCACTGTTTAGGGGTCAGTCAGCGTGGGCCGCACTGTCGAGCGGTCAGTCAGTGACTCACCGACAGGGCCGCACTGTCGAGTGGTCAGCTCAGTGACACAGTGACAGGGCCGCACTGTCGAGTGGTCAGTCAGTGACACAGTGACAGGGCCGCACTATCGAGGGGTCAGTCAGTGACACAGTGACAGGGCCGCACTGTCGAGTGGTCAGTCAGTGACACAGTGACAGGGCCGCACTGTCGAGTGGTCAGTCAGTGACACAGTGACAGGGCCGCACTGTCGAGGGGTCAGTCAGTGACACAGTGACAGCGCCGCACAGTCGAGGGGTCAGTCAGTGACACAGTGAGAGGGCCGCACTGTCGAGGGGTCAGTCAGTGACACAGTGACAAGGGCCGCACTGTCGAGGGGTCAGTCATGACACAGTGAGAGGGCCGCACTGTCGAGGGGTCAGTCAGTGACACATTGACAGGGCCGCACTGTCGAGTGGTCAGTCAGTGACACATTGACAGGGCCGCACTGTCGAGGGGTCAGTCAGTGACACAGTGATAGGGCCGCACTATCGAGGGTCAGTCAGTCAGTGACACAGTGACAGGGCCGCACTGTTGAGGGGTCAGTCAGTGACACAGTGACATGGCCGCAATGTCGAGGGGTCAGTCAGTGACACAGTGACAGGGCTGCACTGTCGAGTGGTCAGTCAGTGACACAGTGACAGGGCCGCACTGTCGAGTGGTCAGTCAGTGAGACAGTGACAGGGCCGCACTATCGAGCGGTAAGTCAGTGACACAGTGACAGGGCCGCACTATCGAGTGGTCAGTCAGTGACACAGTGACGGGGCCGCACTGTCGAGGGGTCAGTCAGTGACACAGGGACAGGGCCGCACTGTCGAGGGGTGAGTCAGTGACACAGTGACGTGGCCGCACTGTTGAGGGGTCAGTCAGTGACACAGTGACGGGGCCGCACTGTCGAGGGGTCAGTCAGTGACACAGTGACAGGGCCGCACTGTCGAGGGGTCAGTCAGTGACACAGTGACATGGCCGCACTGTCGAGGGGTCAGTCAGTGACACAGTGACAGGGCCGCACTATCGAGGGGTCAGTCAGTGACACAGTGACAGTGCCGCACTGTCGAGGGGTCAGTCCTTGCGACAGTGACAGTGCCACACTGTCAAGTGGTCAGTCAGTGCGACAGTGACAGGCCGCACTGTCGAGGGGTCAGTCAGTGACAAAGTGACAGTGCCACACTGTCAAGTGGACAGTCAGTGACACAGTGACAGGGCTACACGGTTGAGGGGTCATTCAATAACACAGTGACGAGGCCGCACAGTCGAGGGGTCAGTCTGTGACATAGTGACAGCGCCGCACTGTCGAGTGGTCAGTCAGTGACACAGTGACAGGGCCGCACTATCGAGTGGTCAGTCAGTGACACAGTGACGGGGCCGCACTGTCGAGGGGTCAGTCAGTGACACAGTGACAGGGCCGCACTGTCGAGGGGTCAGTCAGTGACACAGTGACAGGGCCGCACTGTTGAGTGGTCAGTCAGTGACACAGTGACAGGGCCGCACTGTCGAGGGGTCAGTCAGTGACACAGTGACAGGGCCGCACTGTCGAGGGGTCAGTCAGTGACACAGTGACAGGGCCGCATTGTCGAGGGGTCAGTCAGTGACGCAGTGACAAGGCCGCACTATCGAAGGGTCAGTCAGTCAGTGACACAGTGACAGGGCTGCACTGTCGAAGGGTCAGTCAGTCAGTGACACAGTGACAGGGCCGCACTGTCGAGGGGTCAGTCAGTGCGACAGTGACAGGGCCTCACTGTTTAGGGGTCAGTCAGTGACTCATCGACAGGGCCGCACTGTTGAGGGGTCAGTCAGTGACACAGTGACAGGGCCGCAATGTCGAGGGGTCAGTCAGTGACACAGTGACAGGGCCGCACTATCGAGTGGTCAGTCAGTGACACAGTGACAGGGCCGCACTGTCAAGCGGTCATTCAGTGACACAGTGACAGGGCCGCACTGTCAAGGGGTCAGTCAGTGACATAGTGACAGGGCCGCACTGTCAAGCGGTCATTCAGTGACACAGTGACAGGGCCGCACTGTCAAGGGGTCAGTCAGTGACATAGTGACAGGGCTGCACTATTGAGGGGTCAGTCAGTGACTCAGTGACAGGGCTGCACTGTCGAGGGGTCAGTCAGTGACACAGTGACAGGGCCGCACTGTTGAGGGGTCAGTCAGTAACACAGTGACAGGGCCGCACTGTCGAGGGGTCAGTCAGTCAGTGACACAGTGACAGGGCTGCACTGTCGAGGGGTCAGTCAGTGACACAGTGACAGGGCCGCACTGTTTAGGGGTCAGTCAGCGTGGGCCGCACTATCGAGCGGTCAGTCAGTGACTCACCGACAGGGCCGCACTGTTGAGGGGTCAGTCAGTGACACAGTGACAGGGCCGCACTGTCGAGGGGTCAGTCAGTGACACAGTGACAGGGCCGCACTATCGAGTGGTCAGTCCGTGACACAGTGACAGGGCCGCACTGTCAAGCGGTCAGTCAGTGACACAGTGACAGGGCCGCACTTTCGAGGGGTCAGTCAGTCAGTGACACAGTGACAGGGCTGCACTGTCGAGGGGTCAGTGATTGACACAGTGACAGGGCCACACTGTTGAGGGGTCAGTCAGTGACACAGTGACAGGGCCGCACTGTTGAGGGGTCAGTCAGTGACACAGTGACAGGGCCGCACTATTGAGGGGTCCGTCAGTCAGTGACACAGTGACAGGGCTGCACTGTCGAGGGGTCAGTCAGTGACACATTGACAGGGCCGCACTGTTGAGGGGTCAGTCAGTGACACAGTGACAGGGCCTCACTGTTCAGGGGTCAGTCAGTGACTCATCGACAGGGCCGCACTGTCGAGGGGTCAGTCAGTGACACAGTGACAGGGCCGCACTGTCAAGCGGTCAGTCAGTGACACAGTGACAGGGCCACACTGTCAAGGGGTCAGTCAGTGACATAGTGACAGGGCTGCACTATCGAGGGGTCAGTCAGTGACTCATCGACAGGGCCGCACTGTTGAGGGGTCAGTCAGTGACACAGTGACAGGGCCGCAATGTCGAGGGGTCAGTCAGTGACACAGTGACAGGGCTGCACTATCGAGGGGTCAGTCAGTGACACAGTGACAGGGCTGCATTGTCGAGGGGTCAGTCAGTGACACAGTGACAGGGCCGCACTGTTGAGGGGTCAGTCAGTGACACAGTGACAGGGCTGCACTGTCGAGGGGTCAGTCAGTGACACAGTGACAGGGCCGCACTGTTTAGGGGTCAGTCAGCGTGGGCCGCACTGTCGAGCGGTCAGTCAGTGACTCACCGACAGGGCCGCACTGGCGAGTGGTCAGTCAGTGACACAGTGACAGGGCCGCACTGTCGAGTGGTCAGTCAGTGACACAGTGACAGGGCCGCACTATCGAGGGGTCAGTCAGTGACACAGTGACAGGGCCGCAATGTCGAGTGGTCAGTCAGTGACACAGTGACGGGGCCGCACTGTCGAGGGGTCAGTCAGTGACACAGTGACAGGGCCGCACTGTCGAGGGGTCAGTCAGTGACACAGTGACAGCGCCGCACAGTCGAGGGGTCAGTCAGTGAGACAGTGACAGGGCCACACTATCGAGCGGTAAGTCAGTGACACAGTGACAGGGCCGCACTATCGAGTGGTCAGTCAGTGACACAGTGACGGGGCCGCAGTGTCGAGGGGTCAGTCAGTGACACAGTGACAGGGCCGCACTGTCGAGGGGTCAGTCAGTGACACAGTGACAGGGCCACACTGTCGAGGGGTCAGTCAGTGACACAGTGACAGGGCCGCACTGTCGAGGGGTCAGTCAGTGACACAGTGACAGCGCCGCACTGTCGAGGGGTCAGTCAATGACACAGTGAGAGGGCCGCACTGTCGAGGGGTCAGTCAGTGACACATTGACAGGGCCGCACTGTCGAGGGGTCAGTCAGTGACACATTGGCAGGGCCGCACTGTCGAGGGGTCAGTCAGTGACACAGTGATAGGGCCGCACTATCGAAGGGTCAGTCAGTCAGTGACACAGTGACAGGGCCGCACTGTTGAGGGGTCAGTCAGTGACACAGTGACATGGCCGCAATGTCGAGGGGTCAGTCAGTGACACAGTGACAGGGCTGCACTGTCGAGTGGTCAGTCAGTGACACAGTGACAGGGCCGCACTGTCGAGTGGTCAGTCAGTGAGACAGTGACAGGGCCACACAGTCGAGGGGTCAGTCAGTGACACAGTGACAAGGCCGCACTGTCGAGGGGTGAGTCAGTGACACAGTGACAGGGCCGCACTGTTGAGGGGTCAGTCAGTGACACAGTGATAGGGCTGCACTGTCGAGGGGTCATTCAATGACACAGTGATGGGGCCGCACAGTCGAGGGGTCAGTCAGTGATACAGTGATAGGGCCGCACTGTCGAGTGGTCAGACAGTGACACAGTGATGGGGCCGTACTATCGAGGGGTCAGTCAGTGTCTCAGTGACAGGGCCGCACTGTCGAGTGGTCAGTCAGTGACACAGTGACAGGGCCGCACAGTCAAGGGGTCAGTCAGTGACACAGTAACAGGGCCGCACTGTCGAGGGGTCAGTCAGTGACACAGTGACAGGGCCGCACTGTCGAGGGGTCAGTCAGTGACACAGTGACAGGGCCGCACTGTCGAGGGGTCAGTCAGTGACACAGTGACAGGGCCGCACTGTCGAGGGGTCAGTCAGTGACACAGTGACAGGGCCGCACTGTTGAGGGGTCAGTCAGTGACACAGTGACAGGGCCGCACTATTGAGGGGTCCGTCAGTCAGTGACACAGTGACAGGGCTGCACTGTCGAGGGGTCAGTCAGTGACACATTGACAGGGCCGCACTGTTGAGGGGTCAGTCAGTGACACAGTGACAGGGCCTCACTGTTCAGGGGTCAGTCAGTGACTCATTGACAGGGCCGCACTGTCGAGGCATCAGTCAGTGACACAGTGACAGGGCCGCAATGTCGAGGGGTCAGTCAGTGACACAGTGACAGGGCCACACTGTCAAGCGGTCAGTCAGTGACACAGTGACAGGGCCACACTGTCAAGGGGTCAGTCAGTGACATAGTGACAGGGCTGCACTATCGAGGGGTCAGTCAGTGACTCATCGACAGGGCCGCACTGTTGAGGGGTCAGTCAGTGACACAGTGACAGGGCCGCAATGTCGAGGGGTCAGTCAGTGACACAGTGACAGGGCAGCACTATCGAGGGGTCAGTCAGTGACACAGTGACAGGGCTGCATTGTCGAGGGGTCAGTCAGTGACACAGTGACAGGGCCGCACTGTTGAGGGGTCAGTCAGTGACACAGTGACAGGGCTGCACTGTCGAGGGGTTAGTCAGTGACACAGTGACAGGGCCGCACTGTTTAGGGGTCAGTCAGCGTGGGCCGCACTGTCGAGCGGTCAGTCAGTGACTCACCGACAGGGCCGCACTGTCGAGTGGTCAGTCAGTGACACAGTGACAGGGCCGCACTGTCGAGTGGTCAGTCAGTGACACAGTGACAGGGCCGCACTATCGAGGGGTCAGTCAGTGACACAGTGACAGGGCCGCACTGTCGAGTGGTCAGTCAGTGACACAGTGACGGGGCCGCACTGTCGAGGGGTCAGTCAGTGACACAGTGACAGGGCCGCACTGTCGAGGGGTCAGTCAGTGACACAGTGACAGCGCCGCACAGTCGAGGGGTCAGTCAGTGAGACAGTGACAGGGCCGCACTATCGAGCGGTAAGTCAGTGACACAGTGACAGGGCCGCACTATCGAGTGGTCAGTCAGTGACACAGTGACGGGGCCGCAGTGTCGAGGGGTCAGTCAGTGACACAGTGACAGGGCCGCACTGTCGAGGGGTCAGTCAGTGACACAGTGACAGGGCCACACTGTCGAGGGGTCAGTCAGTGACACAGTGACAGGGCCGCACTGTCGAGGGGTCAGTCAGTGACACAGTGACAGGGCCGCACTGTCGAGGGGTCAGTAAATGACACAGTGAGAGGGCCGCACTGTCGAGGGGTCAGTCAGTGACACATTGACAGGGCCGCACTGTCGAGGGGTCAGTCAGTGACACATTGACAGGGCCGCACTGTCGTGGGGTCAGTCAGTGACACAGTGATAGGGCCGCACTATCGAAGGGTCAGTCAGTCAGTGACACAGTGACAGGGCCGCACTGTTGAGGGGTCAGTCAGTGACACAGTGACATGGCCGCAATGTCGAGGGGTCAGTCAGTGACACAGTGACAGGGCTGCACTGTCGAGTGGTCAGTCAGTGACACAGTGACAGGGCCGCACTGTCGAGTGGTCAGTCAGTGAGACAGTGACAGGGCCGCACTATCGAGCGGTAAGTCAGTGACACAGTGACAGGGCCGCACTATCGAGTGGTCAGTCAGTGACACAGTGACGGGGCCGCACTGTCGAGGGGTCAGTCAGTGACACAGGGACTGGGCCGCACTGTCGAGGGGTGAGTCAGTGACACAGTGACGGGGCCGCACTTTTGAGGGGTCAGTCAGTGACACAGTGACGGGGCCGCACTGTCGAGGGGTCAGTCAGTGACACAGTGACAGGGCCGCACTGTCGAGGGGTCAGTCAGTGACACAGTGACATGGCCGCACTGTCGAGGGGTCAGTCAGTGACACAGTGACAGGGCCGCACTATCGAGGGGTCATTCAGTGACACAGTGACAGTGCCGCACTGTCGAGGGGTCAGTCCTTGCGACAGTGACAGTGCCACACTGTCAAGTGGTCAGTCAGTGCGACAGTGACAGGGCCGCACTGTCGAGGGGTCAGTCAGTGACACAGTGACAGTGCCACACTGTCAAGTGGACAGTCAGTGACACAGTGACAGGGCTACACGGTTGAGGGGTCATTCAATAACACAGTGACGAGGCCGCACAGTCGAGGGGTCAGTCTGTGACATAGTGACAGCGCCGCACTGTCGAGTGGTCAGTCAGTGACACAGTGACAGGGCCGCACTATCGAGTGGTCAGTCAGTGACACAGTGACGGGGCCGCACTGTCGAGGGGTCAGTCAGTGACACAGTGACAGGGCCGCACTGTCGAGGGGTCAGTCAGTGACACAGTGACAGGGCCGCACTGTTGAGTGGTCAGTCAGTGACACAGTGACAGGGCCGCACTGTCGAGGGGTCAGTCAGTGACACAGTGACAGGGCCGCACTGTCGAGGGGTCAGTCAGTGACACAGTGAGAGGGCCGCATTGTCGAGGGGTCAGTCAGTGACACATTGACAGGGCCGCACTGTTGAGGGGTCAGCCAGTGACGCAGTGACAAGGCCGCACTATCGAAGGGTCAGTCAGTCAGTGACACAGTGACAGGGCTGCACTGTCGAAGGGTCAGTCAGTCAGTGACACAGTGACAGGGCCGCACTGTCGAGGGGTCAGTCAGTGCGACAGTGACAGGGCCTCACTGTTTTGGGGTCAGTCAGTGACTCATCGACAGGGCCGCACTGTTGAGGGGTCAGTCAGTGACACAGTGACAGGGCCGCAATGTCGAGGGGTCAGTCAGTGACACAGTGACAGGGCCGCACTATCGAGTGGTCAGTCAGTGACACAGTGACAGGGCCGCACTGTCAAGCGGTCATTCAGTGACACAGTGACAGAGCCGCACTGTCAAGGGGTCAGTCAGTGACATAGTGATAGGGCCGCACTGTCAAGCGGTCATTCAGTGACACAGTGACAGGGCCGCACTGTCAAGGGGTCAGTCAGTGACATAGTGACAGGGCTGCACTATTGAGGGGTCAGTCAGTGACTCAGTGACAGGGCTGCACTGTCGAGGGGTCAGTCAGTGACACAGTGACAGGGCCGCACTGTTGAGGGGTCAGTCAGTAACACAGTGACAGGGCCGCACTGTCGAGGGGTCAGTCAGTCAGTGACACAGTGACAGGGCTGCACTGTCGAGGGGTCAGTCAGTGACACAGTGACAGGGCCGCACTGTTTAGGGGTCAGTCAGCGTGGGCCGCACTGTCGAGCGGTCAGTCAGTGACTCACCGACAGGGCCGCACTGTTGAGGGGTCAGTCAGTGACACAGTGACAGGGCCGCAATGTCGAGGGGTCAGTCAGTGACACAGTGACAGGGCCGCACTATCGAGTGGTCAGTCCGTGACACAGTGACAGGGCCGCACTGTCAAGCGGTCAGTCAGTGACACAGTGACAGGGCCGCACTTTCGAGGGGTCAGTCAGTCAGTGACACAGTGACAGGGCTGCACTGTCGAGGGGTCAGTCATTGACACAGTGACAGGGCCACACTGTTGAGGGGTCAGTCAGTGACACAGTGACAGGGCCGCACTATCGAGTGGGCAGTCAGTGACACAGTGACAGGGCCGCACTGTCGAGTGGTCAGTCAGTGACACAGTGAAAGGGCCGCACTGTCGAGGGGTCAGTCAGTGACACAGTGACAGGGCCACACTGTCGAGGGGTCAGTCAGTGACACAGTGACAGGGCCGCATTGTCGAGGGGTCAGTCAGTGACACATTGACAGGGCCGCACTGTTGAGGGGTCAGTCAGTGACGCAGTGACAAGGCCGCACTAAAGAAGGGTCAGGCAGTCAGTGACACAGTGACAGGGCCGCACTGTCGAAGGGTCAGTCAGTGACACAGTGACAGGGCCGCACTGTCGAGGGGTCAGTCAGTGCGACAGTGACAGGGCCTCACTTTTTATGGGTCAGTCAGTGACTCATCGACAGGGCCGCACTGTTGAGGGGTCAGTCAGTGACACAGTGACAGGGCCGTAATGTCGAGGGGTCAGTCAGTGACACAGTGACAGGGCTGCACTATCGAGTGGTCAGTCCGTGACACAGTGACAGGGCCGCACTGTCAAGGGGTCAGTCAGTGACATAGTGACAGGGCTGCACTATCGAGGGGTCAGTCAGTGACACAGTGACAGGGCCGCACTATTGAGGGGTCAGTCAGTCTCTCAGTGACAGGGCTGCACTCTCGAGGTGTCAGTCAGTGACACAGTGACAGGGCCGCACTATTGAGGGGTCAGTCTGTGACTCAGTGACAGGGCTGCACTGTCGACGGGTCAGTCAGTGACACAGTGACAGGGACTCACTGTTTAGGGGTCAGTCAGCGTGGGCCGCACTGTCGAGCGGTCAGTCAGTGACTCACCGACAGGGCCGCACTGTTGAGGGGTCAGTCAGTGACACAGTGACAGGGCCGCACTATCGAGTGGGCAGTCAGTGACACAGTGACAGGGCCGCACTGTCGAGTGGTCAGTCAGTGACACAGTGAAAGGGCCGCACTGTCGAGGGGTCAGTCAGTGACACAGTGACAGGGCCGCACTGTCGAGGGGTCAGTCAGTGACACAGTGACAGGGCCGCATTGTCGAGGGGTCAGTCAGTGACACATTGACAGGGCCGCACTGTTGAGGGGTCAGTCAGTGACGCAGTGACAAGGCCGCACTATCGAAGGGTCAGTCAGTCAGTGACACAGTGACAGGGCCGCACTGTCGAAGGGTCAGTCAGTGACACAGTGACAGGGCCGCACTGTCGAGGGGTCAGTCAGTGCGACAGTTACAGGGCCTCACTTTTTAGGGGTCAGTCAGTGACTCATCGGCAGGGCCGCACTGTTGAGGTGTCAGTCAGTGACACAGTGACAGGGCCGTAATGTCGAGGGGTCAGTCAGTGACACAGTGACAGGGCTGCACTATCGAGTGGTCAGTCCGTGACACAGTGACAGGGCCGCACTGTCAAGGGGTCAGTCAGTGACATAGTGACAGGGCTGCACTATCGAGGGGTCAGTCAGTGACACAGTGACAGGGCCGCACTATTGAGGGGTCAGTCAGTGACTCAGTGACAGGGCTGCACTCTCGAGGTGTCAGTCAGTGACACAGTGACAGGGCCGCACTATTGAGGGCTCAGTCAGTGACTCAGTGACAGGGCTGCACTGTCGAGGGGTCAGTCAGTGACACAGTGACAGGGACTCACTGTTTAGGGGTCAGTCAGCGTGGGCCGCACTGTCGAGCGGTCAGTCAGTGACTCACCGACAGGGCCGCACTGTTGAGGGGTCAGTCAGTGACACAGTGACAGGGCCGCAATGTCGAGGGGTCAGTCAGTGACACAGTGACAGGGCCGCACTATCGAGTGGTCAGTCCGTGACACAGTGACAGGGCCGCACTGTCAAGCGGTCAGTCAGTGACACAGTGACAGGGCCGCACTATCGAGCGGTAAGTCAGTGACACAGTGACAGGGCCGCACTGTCGAGTGGTCAGTCAGTGACTCAGTGACGGGGCCGCACTGTCGAGGGGTCAGTCAGTGACACAGTGACAGGGCCGCACTGTCGAGGGGTCAGTCAGTGACACAGTGACAGGGCCGCACTGTCGAGGGGTCAGTCAGTGACACAGTGACAGGGCCGCACTGTCGAGGGGTCAGTCAGTGACACAGTGAGAGGGCCGCACTGTCGAGGGGTCAGTCAGTGACACATTGACAGGGCCACACTGTTGAGGGGTCAGTCAGTGACACAGTGATAGGGCCACACTATCGAAGGGTCAGTCAGTCAGTGACACAGTGACAGGGCCGCACTGTCGAGGGGTCAGTCATTGACACAGTGACAGGGCTGCACTGTCGAAGGATCAGTCAGTCAGTGACACAGTGACAGTGCCTCACTGTCGAGGGGTCAGTCCTTGCGACAGTGACAGTGCCACACTGTCAAGTGGTCAGTCAGTGCGACAGTGACAGGGCCACACTGTCGAGGGGTCAGTCAGTGACACAGTGACAGTGCCGCACTGTCGAGGGGCCAGTCCTTGCGACAGTGACAGTGCCACACTGTCAAGTGGTCAGTCAGTGCGACAGTGACAGGGCTACACTGTCGAGGGGTCAGTCAGAAACACAGTGACAGGGCCGCACTGTCGAGGGGTCAGTCAGAAACACAGTGACAGGGCCGCACCATCGAGGGGTCAGTCAGTGATACATTGACAGGGCCGCACTGTTGAGGGGTCAGTCAGTGACACATTGACAGGGCCGCACTGTCGAGGGGTCAGTCAGTGACGCAGTGACAGGGCCGCACTGTTGAGGGGTCAGTCAGTGACGCAGTGACAGGGCCGCACTGTCGAGGGGTCAGTCAGTGACGCAGTGACAGGGCCGCACTGTTGAGAGTACAGTCAGTGACAAATTGACAGGGCCGCACTGTTGAGGGGTCAGTCAGTGACACAGTGACAGGGCCGCACTGTTGAGTGGTCAGTCAGTGACACATTGACAGGGCCGCACTGTTGAGGGGTCAGTCAGTGACACAGTGACAGGGCCGCACTGTCGGGGGACAGTCAGTGACACAGTGACAGGGCCGCACTGTTGAGTGGTCAGTCAGTGACACAGTGACAGGGCCGCACTGTCGAGGGGTCAGTCAGTGACACAGTGACAGGGCCGCACTATTGAGAGGTCAGTCAGTGACACAGTGACAGGGCCGCACTGTCGAGGGTCAGTCAGTGACACAGTGACAGGGCCGCACTGTCGAGGGGTCAGTCAGTGACACAGTGACAGGGCCGCACTGTCGAGGGGTCAGTCAGTGACACATTGACAGGGCCGCACTGTTGAGGGGTCAGTCAGTGACGCAGTGACAAGGCCGCACTATCGAAGGGTCAGTCAGTCAGTGACACAGTGACAGGGCCGCACTGTCGAGGGGTCAGTCAGTGACACAGTGACAGGGCTGCACTGTCGAAGGGTCAGTCAGTCAGTGACACAGTGACAGGGCCACACTGTCGAGGGGTCAGTCAGTGCGACAGTGACAGTGCCGCACTGTCGAGGGGTCAGTCCTTGCGACAGTGACAGGGCCACACTGTCAAGTGGACAGTCAGTGCGATAGTGACAGGGCCGCACTGTCGAGGGGTCAGTCAGAAACACAGTGACTGGGCCGCACTATCGAGGGGTCAGTCAGTGATATATTGACAGGGCCGCACTGTTGAGGGTCAGTCAGTGACACATTGACAGGGCCGCACTGTTGAGGGGTCAGTCAGTGACACAGTGACAGGGCCGCACTGTTGCGTGGTCAGTCAGTGACACATTGACAGGGCCGCACTATTGAGGGGTCAGTCAGTGACACAGTGACAGGGCCGCACTGTCGAAGGGTCAGTTAGTCAGTGACAAAGTGACAGGGCTGCACTGTCGAGGGGCCCGTCAGTGACTCAGTGACAGGGCTACACGGTCAAGGGGTCAGTTAGTGACACAGTGACAGGGCCGCACTGTCGAGGGGTCAGTCAGTGACACAGTGACAGGGCCGCACTGTCGAGGGGTCAGTCAGTGACACAGTGACAGGGCCGCACAGTCGAGGGGTTAGTCAGTGACACAGTGACAGGGCCGCACTATCGAGCGGTCAGTCAGTGAAACAGTGACAGGGCCGCACTGTCGAGGGGTCAGTCAGTGACACAGTGACAGGGCCGCACTATCGAGCGGTTAGTCAGGGATGCGGTGACAGCGCCGCACTATCGAGCGGTCAGTCAGTGACACAGTGACAGGGCCACACCGTCGAGGGGTCAGTCAGGCAGTGACACAGTGACAGGGCCGCACTGTCGAGGGGTCAGTCAGTGACTCAGTGACAGGGCCGCACTGTTGAGTGGTCAGTCAGTGACACAGTGACAGGGCCGCACTGTTGAGTGGTCAGTGAGTGACACAGTGACAGGGCCGCACTGTTGAGGGGTCAGTCAGTGACACAGTGACAGGGCCGCACTTTTGAGGGGTCAGTCAGTGACACAGTGAGAGGTCTGCACTATCGAGTGGTCAGTCAGGGATACGGTGACAGCGCCGCACAATCGAGCGGTCAGTCAGTGACACAGTGACAGGGCCACACTGTCGAGGGGTCAGTCAGGCAGTGACACAGTGACAGGGCCACACTGTCGAGCGGTCTGTCAGTGACACAGTGACAGGGTCGCACTGTCGAGGGGTCAGTCAGTGACTCAGTGACAGGGCCGCACTGTTGAGGGGTCAGTCAGTGACACAGTGACAGGGCCGCACTGTTGAGTGGTCAGTCAGTGACTCAGTGACAGGGCCGCACTTTTGAGTGGTCAGTCAGTGACACAGTGACAGGGCTGCACTGTCGACGGGTCAGTCAGTGACACAATGACAGGGCCACACTGTCGATGGGTCAGTCATTGACTCAGTGACAGGGCCACACTCTCAAGCGGTTAGTCAGTGACACAGTGACAGGGCCGCACTGTCGACGGGTCAGTCAGTGACACAATGACAGGGCCGCACTGTCGAGGGGTCATTCAAAAACACAGTGACGAGGCCGCACTGTCGAGGGGTCAGTCAGTGACACTGTGACAGGGCTACACGGTCAAGGGGTCAGTCAGTGACACAGTGACAGGGCCGCACTGTCGAGGGGTCAGTCAGTGACACAGTGACAGGGCCGCACTGTCGAGGGGTCAGTCCGTGACACAGTGACAGGGCCGCATTGTCGAGGGGTCAGTCAGTGAGACAGTGACAGGGCCGCACTGTTGAGGGTACAGTCAGTGACGCAGTGACAGGGCCGCACTGTCGATGGGTCAGTCAGTGACACAGTGACAGGGCTGCACTGTCGAAGGGTCAGTCAGTCAGTGACACAGTGACCGGGCCGCACTGTCGAGGGGTCAGTCAGTGACACACTGACAGGGCCGCACTGTCGATGGGTCAGTCAGTGACTCAGTGACAGGGCCGCACTGTTGAGGGGTCAATCATTGACACAGTGACAGGGCTGCACTATCGAGGGGCCAGTCTGTGACATAGTCACAGGGCTGCACTATCGAGCGGTCAGTTAGTGACACTGTGACAGGGCTGCACTATCGAGCGGTCAGTCAGGGATACGGTGACAGCGCCGCGCTATCGAGCGGTCAGTCAGTGACACAGTGACAGGGCCACACTGTCGAGCGGACAGTCAGTGACACAGTGACAGGGCCACACTGTCGAGTGGTCAGTCAGTGACACAGTGACAGGGCCGCACTGTCGAGGGGTCAGTCAGTGACTCAGTGACAGGGTCGCACTGTTGAGTGGTCAGTAAGTGACACAGTGACGGGGCCGCACTGTTGAGTGGTCAGTCAGTGAGGGCCGCACTCTCGAGGTGTCTGTCAGTGACTCACCGACAGGGCCGCACTGTTGAGGGGTCAGTCAGTGACACAGTGACAGGGCCGCACTGTTGAGTGGTCAGTCAGTGACACAGTGACAGGGCCGCAATGTCGAGGGGTCAGTCAGTGACACAGTGACAGGGCCCCGCTATCGAGTGGTCAGTCCGTGACACAGTCACAGGGCCACACTGTCAAGCGGTCAGTCAGTGACACAGTGATAGGGCCGCACTGTCGAGGGGTCAGTCAGTGACATAGTGACAGGGCTGCACTATCGAGGGGTCAGTCAATGACACAGTGACAGGGCCGCACTATCGAGTGGTCAGTCCGTGACACAGTGACAGGACTGCATTATCGAGGGGTCAGTCAGTGACATAGTGACAGGGCCGCACTGTCGAGGGGTCAGTCAGTGACATAGTGACAGGGCTGCACTATCGAGGGGTCAGTCAGTGACATAGTGACAGGGCTGCACTGTCGAGGGGTCAGTCAGTGACACAGTGACGGGGCCGCACTATCGAGGGGTCAGTTAGTGACACAGTGACAGGGCCGTACTATCAAGTGGTCAGTCAGTGACACAGTGATAGGGCCGAAATGTCGAGGGGTCATTCAATAACACAGTGACGAGGCCGCACAGTCGAGGGGTCAGTCTGTGACATAGTGACAGCGCCGCACTATCGAGCGGTCAGTCAGTGACACCGTGACAGGGCTGCACTATCGAGCGGTAAGTCAGTGACACAGTGACAGGGCCGCACTATCGAGTGGTCAGTCAGTGACACAGTGACAGGGCCGCACTGTCGAGGGGTCAGTCAGTGACACAGTGACAGGGCCGCACTGTCGAGGGGTCAGTCAGTGACACAGTGACAGGGCTGCACTATCGAGTGGTCAGTCAGGGATACGGTGACAGCGCCGCACAATCGAGCGGTCAGTCAGTGACACAGTGACAGGGCCACACTGTCGAGGGGTCAGTCAGGCAGTGAAACAGTGACAGGGCCACACTGTCGAGCGGTCTGTCAGTGACACAGTGACAGGGTCGCACTGTCGAGGGGTCAGTCAGTGACTCAGTGACAGGGCCGCACTGTTGAGTGGTCAGTCAGTGACTCAGTGACAGGGCCGCACTTTTGAGTGGTCAGTCAGTGACACAGTGACAGGGCTGCACTGTCGACGGGTCAGTCAGTGACACAATGACAGGGCCGCACTGTCAAGCGGTCAGTCATTGACACAGTGACAGGGCCACACTGTCAAGCGGTTAGTCAGTGACACAGTGACAGGGCCGCACTGTCGACGGGTCAGTCAGTGACACAATGACAGGGCCGCACTGTCGAGGGGTCATTCAATAACACAGTGACGTGGCCGCATTATCGAGGGGTCAGTCAGTGACACAGTGACAGGGCTGCACTATCGAGCGGTCATTCAGTGACACTGTGACAGGGCTACACGGTCAAGGGGTCAGTCAGTGACACAGTGACAGGGCCGCTCTGTCGAGGGGTCAGTCAGTGACACAGTGACAGGGCCGCACTGTCGAGGGGTCAGTCCGTGACACAGTGACAGGGCCGCACTGTCGAGGGGTCAGTCAGTGAGACAGTGACAGGGCCGCACTTTTGAGAGTACAGTCAGTGACGCAGTGACAGGGCCGCACTGTCGATGGGTCAGTCAGTGACACAGTGACAGGGCTGCACTGTTGAAGGGTCAGTCAGTCAGTGACACAGTGACAGGGCCGCACTGTCGAGGGGTCAGTCAGTGACACAGTGACAGGGCCGCACTGTCGATGGGTCAGTCAGTGACTCAGTGACAGGGCCGCACTGTCGAGGGGTCAATCATTGACACAGTGACAGGGCTGCACTATCGAGGGGCCAGTCTGTGACATAGTCACAGGGCTGCACTATCGAGCGGTCAGTTAGTGACACTGTGACAGGGCTGCACTATTGAGCGGTCAGTCAGGGATACGGTGCCAGCGCTGCGCTATCAAGCGGTCAGTCAGTGACACAGTGACAGGGCCACACTGTCGAGCGGTCAGTCAGTGACACAGTGACAGGGCCACACTGTCGAGTGGTCAGTCAGTGACACAGTGACAGGGCCGCACTGTCGAGGGGTCAGTCAGTGACTCAGTGACAGGGTCGCACTGTTGAGTGGTCAGTAAGTGACACAGTGACGGGGCCGCACTGTTGAGTGGTCAGTCAGTGAGGGCCGCACTCTCGAGGTGTCTGTCAGTGACTCACCGACAGGGCCGCACTGTTGAGGGGTCAGTCAGTGACACAGTGACAGGGCCGCACTGTTGAGTGGTCAGTCAGTGACACAGTGACAGGGCCGCAATGTCGAGGGGTCAGTCAGTGACACAGTGACAGGGCCCCGCTATCGAGTGGTCAGTCCGTGACACAGTCACAGGGCCACACTGTCAAGCGGTCAGTCAGTGACACAGTGATAGGGCCGCACTGTCGAGGGGTCAGTCAGTGACATAGTCACAGGGCTGCACTATCGAGCGGTCAGTTAGTGACACTGTGACAGGGCTGCACTATTGAGCGGTCAGTCAGGGATACGGTGCCAGCGCTGCGCTATCAAGCGGTCAGTCAGTGACACAGTGACAGGGCCACACTGTCGAGCGGTCAGTCAGTGACACAGTGACAGGGCCACACTGTCGAGTGGTCAGTCAGTGACACAGTGACAGGGCCGCACTGTCGAGGGGTCAGTCAGTGACTCAGTGACAGGGTCGCACTGTTGAGTGGTCAGTAAGTGACACAGTGACGGGGCCGCACTGTTGAGTGGTCAGTCAGTGAGGGCCGCACTCTCGAGGTGTCTGTCAGTGACACACTGACAGGGCCGCACTGTTGAGTGGTCAGTCAGTGACACAGTGACAGGGCCGCAATGTCGAGGGGTCAGTCAGTGACACAGTGACAGGGCCCCGCTATCGAGTGGTCAGTCCGTGACACAGTCACAGGGCCACACTGTCAAGCGGTCAGTCAGTGACACAGTGATAGGGCCGCACTGTCGAGGGGTCAGTCAGTGACATAGTGACAGGGCTGCACTATCGAGGGGTCAGTCAATGACACAGTGACAGGGCCGCACTATCGAGTGGTATCTCCATGACACAGTGACAGGGCTGCACTATCGAGGGGTCAGTCAGTGACATAGTGACAGGGCCGCACTGTCGAGGGGTCAGTCAGTGACATAGTGACAGGGCCGCACTGTCGAGGGGTCAGTCAGTGACACAGTGACGGGGCCGCTCTATCGAGGGGTCAGTAAGTGACACAGTGAAAGGGCTGAACTATCGAGCGGTGAGTCAGTGACACAGTGACTTGGCGCATTATCCAGGGGTCAGTTAGTGACACAGTGACAGGGCCGTACTATCCAGGGGTCAGTCAGTGACACAGTGATAGGGCCGAAATGTCGAGGGGTCATTCAATAACACAGTGACGAAGCCGCACAGTCGAGGGGTCAGTCTGTGACATAGTGACAGCGCCGCACTATCGAGCGGTCAGTCAGTGACACCGTGACAGGGCTGCACTATCGAGCGGTAAGTCAGTGACACAGTGACAGGGCTGCACTATCGAGTGGTCAGTCAGTGACACAGTGACAGGGCCGCACTGTCAAGGGGTCAGTCAGTGACACAGTGACAGGGCCGCACTGTCGAGGGGTCAGTCAGTGACACAGTGACAGGGCCGCACTGTCGAGGGGTCAGTCAGTGACACAGTGACAGGGCCGCACTGTCGAGGGGTCAATCAGTGACACAGTGACAGGGCCGCACTGTCGAGGGGTCAGTCAGTGACACAGTGAGAGGGCCGCACTGTCGAGGGGTCAGTCAGTGACACATTGACAGGGCCGCACTGTTGAGAGGTCAGTCAGTGACACAGTGATAGGGCCGCACTTTCGAAGGGTCAGTCAGTCCGTGATACAGTGACAGGGCCGCACTGTCGAGGGGTCAGTCAGTGACACAATGACAGTGCCGCACTGTCGAGGGGTGAGTCCTTGCGACAGTGACAGTGCCACACTGTCAAGTGGTCAGTCAGTGCGACAGTGACAGGGCCGCACTGTCGAGGGGTCAGTCAGTGACACAGTGACAGTGCCACACTGTCAAGTGGACAGTCAGTGACACAGTGACAGGGCTACACGGTTGAGGGGTCATTCAATAACACAGTGACGAGGCCGCACTGTCGAGGGGTCAGTCTGTGACATAGTGACAGCGCCGCACTGTCGAGTGGTCAGTCAGTGACACAGTGACAGGGCCGCACTATTGAGTGGTCAGTCAGTGACACAGTGACGGGGCCGCACTGTCGAGGGGTCAGTCAGTGACACAGTGACAGGGCCGCACTGTCGAGGGGTCAATCAGTGACACAGTGACAGGGCCGCACTGTTGAGTGGTCAGTCAGTGACACAGTGACAGGGCCGCACTGTCGAGGGGTCAGTCAGTGACACAGTGACAGGGCCGCACTGTCGAGGGGTCAGTCAGTGACACAGTGACAAGGCCACACTATCGAAGGGTCAGTCAGTCAGTGACACAGTGACAGGGCTGCACTGTCGAAGGGTCAGTCAGTCAGTGACACAGTGACAGGGCCGCACTGTCGAGGGGTCAGTCAGTGACACAGTGACAGGGCCGCACTGTCGAGGGGTCAGTCAGTGACACAGTGACAGGGCCCCGCTATCGAGTGGTCAGTCCGTGACACAGTCACAGGGCCACACTGTCAAGCGGTCAGTCAGTGACACAGTGATAGGGCCGCACTGTCGAGGGGTCAGTCAGTGACATAGTGACAGGGCTGCACTATCGAGGGGTCAGTCAATGACACAGTGACAGGGCCGCACTATCGAGTGGTATCTCCATGACACAGTGACAGGGCTGCACTATCGAGGGGTCAGTCAGTGACATAGTGACAGGGCCGCACTGTCGAGGGGTCAGTCAGTGACATAGTGACAGGGCCGCACTGTCGAGGGGTCAGTCAGTGACACAGTGACGGGGCCGCTCTATCGAGGGGTCAGTAAGTGACACAGTGAAAGGGCTGAACTATCGAGCGGTGAGTCAGTGACACAGTGACTTGGCGCATTATCCAGGGGTCAGTTAGTGACACAGTGACAGGGCCGTACTATCCAGGGGTCAGTCAGTGACACAGTGATAGGGCCGAAATGTCGAGGGGTCATTCAATAACACAGTGACGAAGCCGCACAGTCGAGGGGTCAGTCTGTGACATAGTGACAGCGCCGCACTATCGAGCGGTCAGTCAGTGACACCGTGACAGGGCTGCACTATCGAGCGGTAAGTCAGTGACACAGTGACAGGGCCGCACTATCGAGTGGTCAGTCAGTGACACAGTGACAGGGCCGCACTGTCAAGGGGTCAGTCAGTGACACAGTGACAGGGCCGCACTGTCGAGGGGTCAGTCAGTGACACAGTGACAGGGCCGCACTGTCGAGGGGTCAGTCAGTGACACAGTGACAGGGCCGCACTGTCGAGGGGTCAATCAGTGACACAGTGACAGGGCCGCACTGTCGAGGGGTCAGTCAGTGACACAGTGAGAGGGCCGCACTGTCGAGGGGTCAGTCAGTGACACATTGACAGGGCCGCACTGTTGAGAGGTCAGTCAGTGACACAGTGATAGGGCCGCACTTTCGAAGGGTCAGTCAGTCCGTGATACAGTGACAGGGCCGCACTGTCGAGGGGTCAGTCAGTGACACAATGACAGTGCCGCACTGTCGAGGGGTGAGTCCTTGCGACAGTGACAGTGCCACACTGTCAAGTGGTCAGTCAGTGCGACAGTGACAGGGCCGCACTGTCGAGGGGTCAGTCAGTGACACAGTGACAGTGCCACACTGTCAAGTGGACAGTCAGTGACACAGTGACAGGGCTACACAGTTGAGGGGTCATTCAATAACACAGTGACGAGGCCGCACTGTCGAGGGGTCAGTCTGTGACATAGTGACAGCGCCGCACTGTCGAGTGGTCAGTCAGTGACACAGTGACAGGGCCGCACTATTGAGTGGTCAGTCAGTGACACAGTGACGGGGCCGCACTGTCGAGGGGTCAGTCAGTGACACAGTGACAGGGCCGCACTGTCGAGGGGTCAATCAGTGACACAGTGACAGGGCCGCACTGTTGAGTGGTCAGTCAGTGACACAGTGACAGGGCCGCACTGTCGAGGGGTCAGTCAGTGACACAGTGACAGGGCCGCACTGTCGAGGGGTCAGTCAGTGACACAGTGACAAGGCCACACTATCGAAGGGTCAGTCAGTCAGTGACACAGTGACAGGGCTGCACTGTCGAAGGGTCAGTCAGTCAGTGACACAGTGACAGGGCCGCACTGTCGAGGGGTCAGTCAGTGCGACAGTGACAGGGCCTCACTGTTTAGGGGTCAGTCAGTGACTCATCGAAAGGGCCGCACTTTTGAGGGGTCAGTCAGTGACACAGTGACAGGGCCGCAATGTCGAGGGGTCAGTCAGTGACACAGTGACAGGGCCGCACTATCGAGTGGTCAGTCAGTGACACAGTGACAGGGCCGCACTGTCAAGCGGTCATTCAGTGACACAGTGACAGGGCCGCACTGTCAAGGGGTCAGTCAGTGACATAGTGACAGGGCCGCACTGTCAAGCGGTCATTCAGTGACACAGAGACAGGGCCGCACTGTCAAGGAGTCAGTCAGTGACATAGTGACAGGGCTGCACTATTGAGGGGTCAGTCAGTGACTCAGTGACAGGGCTGCACTGTCGAGGGGTCAGTCAGTGACACAGTGACAGGGCCGCACTGTTGAGGGGTCAGTCAGTAACACAGTGACAGGGCCGCACTGTCGAGGGGTCAGTCCGTCAGTGACACAGTGACAGGGCTGCACTGTCGAGGGGTCAGTCAGTGACACAGTGACAGGGCCGCACTGTTTAGGGGTCAGTCAGCGTGGGCCGCACTGTCGAGCGGTCAGTCAGTGACAGTGCCGCACTGTCGAGGGGTCTGTCATTGACACAGTGACAGGGCCACACTGTTGAGGGGTCAGTCAGTGACACAGTGACAGGGCCGCACTGTCGAGGGGTCAGTCAGTGACACAGTGACAGGGCCGCACTGTCGAGGGGTCAATCAGTGACACAGTGACAGGGCCGCACTGTCGAGGGGTCAGTCAGTGACACAGTGAGAGGGCCGCACTGTCGAGGGGTCAGTCAGTGACACATTGACAGGGCCGCACTGTTGAGAGGTCAGTCAGTGACACAGTGATAGGGCCGCACTTTCGAAGGGTCAGTCAGTCCGTGATACAGTGACAGGGCCGCACTGTCGAGGGGTCAGTCAGTGACACAATGACAGTGCCGCACTGTCGAGGGGTGAGTCCTTGCGACAGTGACAGTGCCACACTGTCAAGTGGTCAGTCAGTGCGACAGTGACAGGGCCGCACTGTCGAGGGGTCAGTCAGTGACACAGTGACAGTGCCACACTGTCAAGTGGACCGTCAGTGACACAGTGACAGGGCTACACGGTTGAGGGGTCATTCAATAACACAGTGACGAGGCCGCACAGTCGAGGGGTCAGTCTGTGACATAGTGACAGCGCCGCACTGTCGAGTGGTCAGTCAGTGACACAGTGACAGGGCCGCACTATTAAGTGGTCAGTCAGTGACACAGTGACGGGGCCGCACTGTCGAGGGGTCAGTCAGTGACACAGTGACAGGGCCGCACTGTCGAGGGGTCAATCAGTGACACAGTGACAGGGCCGCACTGTTGAGTGGTCAGTCAGTGACACAGTGACAGGGCCGCACTGTCGAGGGGTCAGTCAGTGACACAGTGACAGGGCCGCACTGTCGAGGGGTCAGTCAGTGACACAGTGACAAGGCCACACTATCGAAGGGTCAGTCAGTCAGTGACACAGTGACAGGGCTGCACTGTCGAAGGGTCAGTCAGTCAGTGACACAGTGACAGGGCCGCACTGTCGAGGGGTCAGTCAGTGCGACAGTGACAGGGCCTCACTGTTTAGGGGTCAGTCAGTGACTCATCGAAAGGGCCGCACTTTTGAGGGGTCAGTCAGTGACACAGTGACAGGGCCGCAATGTCGAGGGGTCAGTCAGTGACACAGTGACAGGGCCGCACTATCGAGTGGTCAGTCAGTGACACAGTGACAGGGCCGCACTGTCAAGCGGTCATTCAGTGACACAGTGACAGGGCCGCACTGTCAAGGGGTCAGTCAGTGACATAGTGACAGGGCCGCACTGTCAAGCGGTCATTCAGTGACACAGTGACAGGGCCGCACTGTCAAGGAGTCAGTCAGTGACATAGTGACAGGGCTGCACTATTGAGGGGTCAGTCAGTGACTCAGTGACAGGGCTGCACTGTCGAGGGGTCAGTCAGTGACACAGTGACAGGGCCGCACTGTTGAGGGGTCAGTCAGTAACACAGTGACAGGGCCGCACTGTCGAGGCGTCAGTCCGTCAGTGACACAGTGACAGGGCTGCACTGTCGAGGGGTCAGTCAGTGACACAGTGACAGGGCCGCACTGTTTAGCGGTCAGTCAGCGTGGGCCGCACTGTCGAGCGGTCAGTCAGTGACTCAGTGACAGTGCCGCACTGTCGAGGGGTCTGTCATTGACACAGTGACAGGGCCACACTGTTGAGGGGTCAGTCAGTGACACAGTGACAGGGCCGCAGTATCGAGTGGTCATTCAGTGACACAGTGACAGGGCCGCACTGTCGAGTGGTCAGTCAGTGACACAGTGAAAGGGCCGCACTGTCGACGGGTCAGTCAGTGACACAGTGACAGGGCCGCACTGTCGAGGGGTCAGTCAGTGACACAGTGACAGGGCCGCATTGTCGAGGGGTCAGTCAGTGACACATTGACAGCGCTGCACTGTTGAGGGGTCAGTCAGTGACGCAGTGACAAGGCCGCACTATCGAAGGGTCAGTCAGTCAGTGACACAGTGACAGGGCCGCACTGTCGAAATCTCAGTCAGTGACACAGTGACGGGGCCGCACTGTCGAGGGGTCAGTCAGTGCGACAGTGACAGGGCCTCACTGTTTAGGGGTCAGTCAGTGACTCATCGACAGGGCCGCACTGTTGAGGGGTCACTCAGTGACACAGTGACAGGGCCATAATGTCGAGGGGTCAGTCAGTGACACAGTGACAGGGCTGCACTATCGAGTGGTCAGTCCGTGACACAGTGACAGGGCCGCACTGTCAAGCGGTCATTCAGTGACACAGTGACAGGGCCGCACTGTCAAGGGGTCAGTCAGTGACATAGTGACAGGGCTGCACTATCGAGGGGTCAGTCAGTGACTCAGTGACAGGGCTGCACTGTCGAGGTGTCAGTCAGTGACACAGTGACAGGGCCGCACTATTGAGGGGTCAGTCAGTGACTCAGTGACAGGGCTGCACTGTCGAGTGGTCAGTCAGTGACACAGTGACAGGGATTCACTGTTTAGGGGTCAGTCAGCGTGGGCCGCACTGTCGAGTGGTCAGTCAGTGACTCACCGACAGGGCCGCACTGTTGAGGGGTCAGTCAGTGACACAGTGACAGGGCCGCAATGTCGAGGGGTCAGTCAGTGACACAGTGACAGCGTCGCACTCTCGAGTGGTCAGTCCGTGACACATTGACAGGGCCGCACTGTCAAGCGGTCAGTCAGTGACACAGTGACAGGGCCGCACTATCGAGCGTTAAGTCAGTGACACAGTGACGGGGCCGCACTGTCGAGGGGTCAGTCAGTGACACAGTGACAGGGCCGCACTGTCGAGGGGTCAGTCAGTGACACAGTGACAGGGCCGCACTGTCGAGGGGTCAGTCAGTGACACAGTGACAGGGCCGCACTGTCGAGGGGTCAGTCAGTGACACAGTGAGAGGGCCGCACTGTCGAGGGGTCAGTCAGTGACACATTGACAGGGCAGCACTGTTGAGGGGTCAGTCAGTGACACAGTGATAGGGCCGAACTATCGAAGGGTCAGTCAGTCAGTGACACAGTGACAGGGCCCCACTGTCGAGGGGTCTGTCAGTGACACAGTGACAGGGCTGCACTGTCGAAGGGTCAGTCAGTCAGTGACACAGTGACAGTGCCTCACTGTCGAGGGGTCAGTCCTTGCGACAGTGACAGTGCCACACTGTCAAGTGGTCAGTCAGTGTGACAGTGACAGGGCCACACTGTCGAGGGGTCAGTCAGTGACACAGTGACAGTGCCGCACTGTCGAGGGGTCAGTCCTTGCGACAGTGACAGTGCCACACTGTCAAGTGGTCAGTCAGTGCGACAGTGACAGGGCTACACTGTCGAGGGGTCAGTCAGAAACACAGTGACTGGGCCGCACTGTCGAGGGGTCAGTCAGAAACACAGTGACAGGGCCGCACTATCGAGGGGTCAGTCAGTGATACATTGACAGGGCCGCGCTGTTGAGGGATCAGTCAGTGACACATTGACAGGGCCGCACTGTCGAGGGGTCAGTCAGTGACGCAGTGACAGGGCCGCACTGTTGAGGGGTCAGTCAGTGACGCAGTGACAGGGCCGCACTGTCGAGGGGTCAGTCAGTGACGCAGTGACAGGGCCGCACTGTTGAGAGGACAGTCAGTGACAAATTGACAGGGCCGCACTGTTGAGGGGTCAGTCAGTGACACAGTGACAGGGCCGCACTGTTGAGTGGTCAGTCAGTGACACTTTGACAGGTCGCACTGTTGAGGCGTCAGTCAGTGACACAGTGACAGGGCCGCACTGTCGAGGGGTCAGTCAGTGACACAGTGACAGGGCCGCACTGTTGAGTGGTCAGTCAGTGACACAGTGACAGGGCCGCACTGTCGAGGGGTCAGTCAGTGACACAGTGACAGGGCCGCACTATTGAGAGGTCAGTCAGTGACACAGTGACAGGGCCGCACTGTCGAGGGTCAGTCAGTGACACAGTGACAGGGCCGCACTGTCGAGGGGTCAGTCAGTGACACAGTGACAGGGCCGCACTGTCGAGGGGTCAGTCAGTGACACATTGACAGGGCCGCACTGTTGAGGGGTCAGTCAGTGACGCAGTGACAAGGCCGCACTATCGAAGGGTCAGTCAGTCAGTGACACAGTGACAGGGCCGCACTGTCGAGGGGTCAGTCAGTGACACAGTGACAGGGCTGCACTGTCGAGGGGTCAGTCAGTGACTCAGTGACAGGGCCGCACTGTTGAGTGGTCAGTCAGTGACACAGTGACAGGGCTGCACTGTTGAGTGGTCAGTGAGTGACACAGTGACAGGGCCGCACTGTCGAGGGGTCAATCAGTGATACAGTGACAGGGCCGCACTGTTGAGAGGACAGTCAGTGACAAATTGACAGGGCCGCACTGTTGAGGGGTCAGTCAGTGACACAGTGACAGGGCCGCACTGTTGAGTGGTCAGTCAGTGACACATTGACAGGTCGCACTGTTGAGGCGTCAGTCAGTGACACAGTGACAGGGCCGCACTGTCGAGGGGTCAGTCAGTGACACAGTGACAGGGCCGCACTGTTGAGTGGTCAGTCAGTGACACAGTGACAGGGCCGCACTGTCGAGGGGTCAGTCAGTGACACAGTGACAGGGCCGCACTATTGAGAGGTCAGTCAGTGACACAGTGACAGGGCCGCACTGTCGAGGGTCAGTCAGTGACACAGTGACAGGGCCGCACTGTCGAGGGGTCAGTCAGTGACACAGTGACAGGGCCGCACTGTCGAGGGGTCAGTCAGTGACACATTGACAGGGCCGCACTGTTGAGGGGTCAGTCAGTGACGCAGTGACAAGGCCGCACTATCGAAGGGTCAGTCAGTCAGTGACACAGTGACAGCGCCGCACTGTCGAGGGGTCAGTCAGTGACACAGTGACAGGGCTGCACTGTCGAGGGGTCAGTCAGTGACTCAGTGACAGGGCCGCACTGTTGAGTGGTCAGTCAGTGACACAGTGACAGGTCTGCACTGTTGAGTGGTCAGTGAGTGACACAGTGACAGGGCCGCACTGTCGAGGGGTCAGTCAGTGATACAGTGACAGGGCCGCACTGTTGAGGGGTCAGTCAGTGACACAGTGACAGGGCTGCGCTATCGAGTGGTCAGTCAGGGATACGGTGACAGCGCCGCACAATCGAGCGGTCAGTCAGTGACACAGTGACAGGGCCACACTGTCGAGGGGTCAGTCAGGCAGTGACACAGTGACAGGGCCACACTGTCGAGCGGTCTGTCAGTGACACAGTGACAGGGCCGCACTGTCGAGGGGTCAGTCAGTGACTCAGTGACAGGGCCGCACTGTTGAGGGGTCAGTCAGTGACACAGTGACAGGGCCGCACTGTTGAGTGGTCAGTTAGTGACTCAGTGACAGGGCCGCACTTTTGAGTGGTCAGTCAGTGACACAGTGACAGGGCCGCACTGTCGACGGGTCAGTCAGTGACACAATGACAGGGCCGCACTGTCAAGCGGTCAGTCATTGACACAGTGACAGGGCCACACTGTCAAGCGGTTAGTCAGTGACACAGTGACAGGGCCGCACTGTCGACGGGTCAGTCAGTGACACAATGACAGGGCCGCACTGTCGAGGGGTCATTCAATAACACAGTGACGAGGCCGCATTATCGAGGGGTCAGTCAGTGACACAGTGACAAGGCTGCACTATCGAGCGGTCATTCAGTGACACTGTGACAGGGCTACACGGTCAAGGGGTCAGTCAGTGACACAGTGACAGGGCCGCACTGTCGAGGGGTCAGTCAGTGACACAGTGACAGGGCCGCACTGTCGAGGGGTCAGTCCGTGACACAGTGACAGGGCCGCACTGTCGAGGGGTCAGTCAGTGAGACAGTGACAGGGCCGCACTGTTGAGGGTACAGTCAGTGACGCAGTGACAGGGCCGCACTGTCGATGGATCAGTCAGTGACACAGTGACAGGGCTGCACTGTCGAAGGGTCAGTCAGTCAGTGACACAGTGACAGGGCCGCACTGTCGAGGGGTCAGTCAGTGACACAGTGACAGGGCCGCACTGTCGATGGGTCAGTCAGTGACTCAGTGAAAGGGCCGCACTGTCGAGGGGTCAATCATTGACACAGTGACAGGGCTGCACTATTGAGGGGCCAGTCTGTGACATAGTCACAGGGCTGCACTATCGAGCGGTCAGTTAGTGACACTGTGACAGGGCTGCACTATCGAGCGGTCAGTCAGCGATACGGTGACAGCGCCGCGCTATCGAGCGGTCAGTCAGTGACACAGTGACAGGGCCACACTCTCGAGCGGTCAGTCAGTGACACAGTGACAGGGCCACACTGTCGAGTGGTCAGTCAGTGACACAGTGACAGGGCCGCACTGTCGAGGGGTCAGTCAGTGACTCAGTGACAGGGTCGCACTGTTGAGTGGTCAGTAAGTGACACAGTGATGGGGCCGCACTGTTGAGTGGTCAGTCAGTGAGGGCCGCACTCTCGAGGTGTCTGTCAGTGACTCACCGACAGGGCCGCACTGTTGAGGGGTCAGTCAGTGACACAGTGACAGGGCCGCACTGTTGAGTGGTCAGTCAGTGACTCAGTGACAGGGCCGCACTGTTGAGGGGTCAGTCAATGACACAGTGACAGGGCCGCACTGTTGAGTGGTCAGTCAGTGACTCAGTGACAGGGCCGCACTTTTGAGTGGTCAGTCAGTGACACAGTGACAGGGCCGCACTGTCGATGGGTCAGTTAGTGACACAATGACAGGGCCGCACTGTCAAGCGGTCAGTCATTGACACAGTGACAGGGCCACACTGTCAAGCGGTTAGTCAGTGACACAGTGACAGGGCCGCACTGTCGACGGGTCAGTCAGTGACACAATGACAGGGCCGCACTGTCGAGGGGTCATTCAATAACACAGTGACGAGGCCGCATTATCGAGGGGTCAGTCAGTGACACAGTGACAGGGCTGCACTATCGAGCGGTCATTCAGTGACACTGTGACAGGGCTGCACTATCGAGCGGTCAGTCAGCGATACGGTGACAGCGCCGCGCTATCGAGCGGTCAGTCAGTGACACAGTGACAGGGCCGCACTGTTGAGTGGTCAGTCAGTGACACAGTGACAGGGCTGCACTGTTGAGTGGTCAGTGAGTGACACAGTGACAGGGCCGCACTGTCGAGGGGTCAGTCAGTGATACAGTGACAGGGCCGCACTGTTGAGGGGTCAGTCAGTGACACAGTGACAGGGCTGCGCTATCGAGTGGTCAGTCAGGGATACGGTGACAGCGCCGCACAATCGAGCGGTCAGTCAGTGACACAGTGACAGGGCCACACTGTCGAGGGGTCAGTCAGGCAGTGACACAGTGACAGGGCCACACTGTCGAGCGGTCTGTCAGTGACACAGTGACAGGGCCGCACTGTCGAGGGGTCAGTCAGTGACTCAGTGACAGGGCCGCACTGTTGAGGGGTCAGTCAGTGACACAGTGACAGGGCCGCACTGTTGAGTGGTCAGTTAGTGACTCAGTGACAGGGCCGCACTTTTGAGTGGTCAGTCAGTGACACAGTGACAGGGCCGCACTGTCGACGGGTCAGTCAGTGACACAATGACAGGGCCGCACTGTCAAGCGGTCAGTCATTGACACAGTGACAGGGCCACACTGTCAAGCGGTTAGTCAGTGACACAGTGACAGGGCCGCACTGTCGACGGGTCAGTCAGTGACACAATGACAGGGCCGCACTGTCGAGGGGTCATTCAATAACACAGTGACGAGGCCGCATTATCGAGGGGTCAGTCAGTGACACAGTGACAGGGCTGCACTATCGAGCGGTCATTCAGTGACACTGTGACAGGGCTACACGGTCAAGGGGTCAGTCAGTGACACAGTGACAGGGCCGCACTGTCGAGGGGTCAGTCAGTGACACAGTGACAGGGCCGCACTGTCGAGGGGTCAGTCCGTGACACAGTGACAGGGCCGCACTGTCGAGGGGTCAGTCAGTGAGACAGTGACAGGGCCGCACTGTTGAGGGTACAGTCAGTGACGCAGTGACAGGGCCGCACTGTCGATGGATCAGTCAGTGACACAGTGACAGGGCTGCACTGTCGAGGGGTCAGTCCGTGACACAGTGACAGGGCCGCACTGTCGAGGGGTCAGTCAGTGAGACAGTGACAGGGCCGCACTGTTGAGGGTACAGTCAGTGACGCAGTGACAGGGCCGCACTGTCGATGGATCAGTCAGTGACACAGTGACAGGGCTGCACTGTCGAAGGGTCAGTCAGTCAGTGACACAGTGACAGGGCCGCACTGTCGAGGGGTCAGTCAGTGACACAGTGACAGGGCCGCACTGTCGATGGGTCAGTCAGTGACTCAGTGAAAGGGCCGCACTGTCGAGGGGTCAATCATTGACACAGTGACAGGGCTGCACTATTGAGGGGCCAGTCTGTGACATAGTCACAGGGCTGCACTATCGAGCGGTCAGTTAGTGACACTGTGACAGGGCTGCACTATCGAGCGGTCAGTCAGCGATACGGTGACAGCGCCGCGCTATCGAGCGGTCAGTCAGTGACACAGTGACAGGGCCACACTCTCGAGCGGTCAGTCAGTGACACAGTGACAGGGCCACACTGTCGAGTGGTCAGTCAGTGACACAGTGACAGGGCCGCACTGTCGAGGGGTCAGTCAGTGACTCAGTGACAGGGTCGCACTGTTGAGTGGTCAGTAAGTGACACAGTGATGGGGCCGCACTGTTGAGTGGTCAGTCAGTGAGGGCCGCACTCTCGAGGTGTCTGTCAGTGACTCACCGACAGGGCCGCACTGTTGAGGGGTCAGTCAGTGACACAGTGACAGGGCCGCACTGTTGAGTGGTCAGTCAGTGACTCAGTGACAGGGCCGCACTGTTGAGGGGTCAGTCAATGACACAGTGACAGGGCCGCACTGTTGAGTGGTCAGTCAGTGACTCAGTGACAGGGCCGCACTTTTGAGTGGTCAGTCAGTGACACAGTGACAGGGCCGCACTGTCGATGGGTCAGTTAGTGACACAATGACAGGGCCGCACTGTCAAGCGGTCAGTCATTGACACAGTGACAGGGCCACACTGTCAAGCGGTTAGTCAGTGACACAGTGACAGGGCCGCACTGTCGACGGGTCAGTCAGTGACACAATGACAGGGCCGCACTGTCGAGGGGTCATTCAATAACACAGTGACGAGGCCGCATTATCGAGGGGTCAGTCAGTGACACAGTGACAGGGCTGCACTATCGAGCGGTCATTCAGTGACACTGTGACAGGGCTGCACTATCGAGCGGTCAGTCAGCGATACGGTGACAGCGCCGCGCTATCGAGCGGTCAGTCAGTGACACAGTGACAGGGCCACACTCTCGAGCGGTCAGTCAGTGACACAGTGACAGGGCCACACTGTCGAGTGGTTAGTCAGTGACACAGTGACAGGGCCGCACTGTCGAGGGGTCAGTCAGTGACTCAGTGACAGGGTCGCACTGTTGAGTGGTCAGTAAGTGACACAGTGACGGGGCCGCACTGTTGAGTGGTCAGTCAGTGAGGGCCGCACTCTCGAGGTGTCTGTCAGTGACTCACCGACAGGGCCGCACTGTTGAGGGGTCAGTCAGTGACACAGTGACAGGGCCGCACTGTTGAGTGGTCAGTCAGTGACTCAGTGACAGGGCCGCACTGTTGAGGGGTCAGTCAATGACACAGTGACAGGGCCGCACTGTTGAGTGGTCAGTCAGTGACTCAGTGACAGGGCCGCACTTTTGAGTGGTCAGTCAGTGACACAGTGACAGGGCCGCACTGTCGATGGGTCAGTTAGTGACACAATGACAGGGCCGCACTGTCAAGCGGTCAGTCATTGACACAGTGACAGGGCCACACTGTCAAGCGGTTAGTCAGTGACACAGTGACAGGGCCGCACTGTCGACGGGTCAGTCAGTGACACAATGACAGGGCCGCACTGTCGAGGGGTCATTCAATAACACAGTGACGAGGCCGCATTATCGAGGGGTCAGTCAGTGACACAGTGACAGGGCTGCACTATCGAGCGGTCATTCAGTGACACTGTGACAGGGCTACACGGTCAAGGGGTCAGTCAGTGACACAGTGACAGGGCCGCACTGTCGAGGGGTCAGTCAGTGACACAGTGACAGGGCCGCACTGTCGAGGGGTCAGTCCGTGACACAGTGACAGGGCCGCACTGTCGAGGGGTCAGTCAGTGAGACAGTGACAGGGCCGCACTGTTGAGGGTACAGTCAGTGACGCAGTGACAGGGCCGCACTGTCGATGGATCAGTCAGTGACACAGTGACAGGGCTGCACTGTCGAAGGGTCAGTCAGTCAGTGACACAGTGACAGGGCCGCACTGTCGAGGGGTCAGTCAGTGACACAGTGACAGGGCCGCACTGTCGAGTGGTCAGTCAGTGACACAGTGACAGGGCCGCACTGTCGAGTGGTCAGTCAGTGACACAGTGAAAGGGCCGCACTGTCGAGGGGTCAGTCAGTGACACAGTGACAGGGCCGCACTGTCGAGGGGTCAGTCAGTGACACAGTGACAGGCCGCATTGTCGAGGGGTCAGTCAGTGACACATTGACAGGGCCGCACTGTTGAGGGGTCAGTCAGTGACGCAGTGACAAGTCCGCACTATCGAAGGGTCAGTCAGTCAGTGACACAGTGACAGGGCCGCACTGTCGAAGGCTCAGTCAGTGACACAGTGACAGGGCCGCACTGTCGAGGGGTCAGTCAGTGCGACAGTGACAGGGCCTCACTGTTTAGGGGTCAGTCAGTGACTCATCGACAGGGCCGCACTGTTGAGGGGTCACTCAGTGACACAGTGACAGGGCCGTAATGTCGAGGGGTCAGTCAGTGACACAGTGACAGGGCTGCACTATCGAGTGGTCAGTCCGTGACACAGTGAGAGGGCCGCACTGTCAAGCGGTCATTCAGTGACACAGTGACAGGGCCGCACTGTCAAGGGGTCAGTCAGTGACATAGTGACAGGGCTGCACTATCGAGGGGTCAGTCAGTGACTCAGTGACAGGGCTGCACTGTCGAGGTGTCAGTCAGTGACACAGTGACAGGGCCGCACTATTGAGGGGTCAGTCAGTGACTCAGTGACAGGGCTGCACTGTCGAGGGGTCAGTCAGTGACACAGTGACAGGGACTCACTGTTTAGGGGTCAGTCAGCGTGGGCCGCACTGTCGAGCGGTCAGTCAGTGACTCAGCGACAGGGCCGCACTGTTGAGGGATCAGTCAGTGACACAGTGACAGGGCCGCAATGTCGAGGGGTCAGTCAGTGACACAGTGACAGGGTCGCACTCTTGAGTGGTCAGTCCGTGACACATTGACAGGGCTGCACTGTCAAGCGGTCAGTCAGTGACACTGTGACAGGGCCGCACTATCGAGCGGTAAGTCAGTGACACAGTGACAGGGCCGCACTGTCGATTGGTCAGTCAGTGACACAGTGACAGGGCCGCACTGTCGAGGGGTCAGTGAGTGACACAGTGACAGGGCCGCACTGTCGAGGGGTCAGTCAGTGACACAGTGACAGGGCCGCACTGTCGAGGGGTCAGTCAGTGACACAGTGACAGGGCCGCACTGTCGAGGGGTCAGTCAGTGACACAGTGAGAGGGCCGCACTGTCGAGGGGTCAGTCAGTGACACATTGACAGGGCCGCACTGTTGAGGGGTCAGTCAGTGACACTGTGATAGGGCCGCACTATCGAAGGGTCAGTCAGTCAGTGACACAGTGACAGGGCCGCACTGTCGAGGGGTCTGTCAGTGACACAGTGACAGGGCTGCACTGTCGAAGGGTCAGTCAGTCAGTGACACAGTGACAGTGCCTCACTGTCGAGGGGTCAGTCCTTGCGACAGTGACAGTGCCACACTGTCAAGTGGTCAGTCAGTGTGACAGTGACAGGGCCACACTGTCGAGGGGTCAGTCAGTGACACAGTGACAGTGCCGCACTGTCGAGGGGTCAGTCCTTGCGACAGTGACAGTGCCACACTGTCAAGTGGTCAGTCAGTGCGACAGTGACAGGGCTACACTTTCGAGGGGTCAGTCAGAAACACAGTGACAGGGCCGCACTGTCGAGGGGTCAGTCAGAAACACAGTGACAGGGCCGCACTATCGAGGGGTCAGTCAGTAATACATTGACAGGGCCGCACTGTTGAGGGGTCAGTCAGTGACACATTGACAGGACCGCACTGTCGAGGGGTCAGTCAGTGACGCAGTGACAGGGCCGCACTGTTGAGGGGTCAGTCAGTGACGCAGTGACAGGGCCGCACTGTCGAGGGGTCAGTCAGTGACGCAGTGACAGGGCCGCACTGTTGAGAGGACAGTCAGTGACAAATTGACAGGGCCGCACTGTTGAGGGGTCAGTCAGTGACACAGTGACAGGGCCGCACTGTTGAGTGGTCAGTCAGTGACACAGTGACAGGGCCGCACTGTTGAGGCGTCAGTCAGTGACACAGTGACAGGGCCGCACTGTCGAGGGGTCAGTCAGTGACACAGTGACAGGGCCGCTCTGTTGAGTGGTCAGTCAGTGACACAGTGACAGGGCCGCACTATCGAGGGGTCAGTCAGTGACACAGTGACAGGGCCGCACTATTGAGAGGTCAGTCAGTGACACAGTGACAGGGCCGCACTGTCGAGGGTCAGTCAGTGACACAGTGACAGGGCCGCACTGTCGAGGGGTCAGTCAGTGACACAGTGACAGGGCCGCACTGTCGAGGGGTCAGTCAGTGACACATTGACAGGGCCGCACTGTTGAGGGGTCAGTCAGTGACGCAGTGACAAGGCCGCACTATCGAAGGGTCAGTCAGTCAGTGACACAGTGACAGGGCCGCACTGTCGAGGGGTCAGTCAGTGACACAGTGACAGGGCTGCTCTGTCGAAGGGTCAGTCAGTCAGTGACACAGTGACAGGGTCGCACTGTCGAGGGGTCAGTCAGTGCGACAGTGACAGTGTCGCACTGTCGAGGGGTCAGTCCTTGCGACAGTGACAGGGCCACACTGTCAAGTGGACAGTCAGTGCGATAGTGACAGGGCCGCACTGTCGAGGGGTCAGTCAGAAACACAGTGACAGGGCCGCACTATCGAGCGTTAAGTCAGTGACACAGTGACGGGGCCGCACTGTCGAGGGGTCAGTCAGTGACACAGTGACAGGGCCGCACTGTCGAGGGGTCAGTCAGTGACACAGTGACAGGGCCGCACTGTCGAGGGATCAGTCAGTGACACAGTGACAGGGCCGCACTGTCGAGGGGTCAGTCAGTGACGCAGTGACAGGGCCGCACTGTTGAGGGGTCAGTCAGTGACGCAGTGACAGGGCCGCACTGTCGAGGGGTCAGTCAGTGACGCAGTGACAGGGCCGCACTGTTGAGAGGACAGTCAGTGACAAATTGACAGGGCTGCACTGTTGAGGGGTCAGTCAGTGACACAGTGACAGGGCCGCACTGTTGAGTGGTCAGTCAGTGACACATTGACAGGGCCGCACTGTTGAGGCGTCAGTCAGTGACACAGTGACAGGGCCGCACTGTCGAGGGGTCAGTCAATGTCACAGTGACAGGGCCGCACTGTTGAGTGGTCAGTCAGTGACACAGTGACAGGGCCGCACTGTCGAGGGGTCAGTCAGTGACACAGTGACAGGGCCGCACTATTGAGAGGTCAGTCAGTGACACAGTGACAGGTCCGCACTGTCGAGGGTCAGTCAGTGACACAGTGACAGGGCCGCACTGTCGAGGGGTCAGTCAGTGACACAGTGACAGGGCCGCACTGTCGAGGGGTCAGTCAGTGACACATTGACAGGGCCGCACTGTTGAGGGGTCAGTCAGTGACGCAGTGACAAGGCCGCACTATCGAAGGGTCAGTCAGTCAGTGACACAGTGACAGGGCCGCACTGTCGAGGGGTCAGTCAGTGACACAGTGACAGGGCTGCTCTTTCGAAGGGTCAGTCAGTCAGTGACACAGTGACAGGGTCGCACTGTCGAGGGGTCAGTCAGTGCGACAGTGACAGTGCCGCACTGTCGAGGGGTCAGTCCTTGCGACAGTGACAGGGCCACACTGTCAAGTGGACAGTCAGTGCGATAGTGACAGGGCCGCACTGTCGAGGGGTCAGTGAGAAACACAGTGACATGGCGCACTATCGAGGGGTCAGTCAGTGATATATTGACAGGGCCGCACTGTTGAGGGTCTGTCAGTGACACATTGACAGGGCCGCACTGTTGAGGGGTCAGTCAGTGACACAGTGACAGGGCCGCACTGTTGAGTGGTCAGTCAGTGACACATTGACAGGGCCGCACTATTGAGGGGTCAGTCAGTGACACAGTGACAGGGCCGCACTGTCGAAGGGTCAGGTAGTCAGTGACAAAGTGACAGGGCTGCACTGTCGAGGGGCCCGTCAGTGACTCCGTGACAGGGCTACACGGTCAATGGGTCAGTCAGTGACACAGTGACAGGGCCGCACTGTCGAGGGGTCAGTCAGTGACACAGTGACAGGGCCGCACTGTCGAGGGGTCAGTCAGTGACACAGTGACAGGGCCGCACAGTCGAGGGGTCAGTCAGTGACACAGTGATAGGGCCGCACTATCGAGCGGTCAGTCCGTGACACAGTGACAGGGCCGCACTGTCGAGGGGTCAGTCAGTGACACAGTGACAGGGCCGCACTATCGAGCGGTCAGTCAGGGATACGGTGACAGCGCCGCACTATCGAGCGGTCAGTCAGTGACACAGTGACAGGGCCACACCGTCGAGGGGTCAGTCAGGCAGTGACACAGTGACAGGGCCGCACTGTCGAGGGGTCAGTCAGTGACTCAGTGACAGGGCCGCACTGTTGAGTGGTCAGTCAGTGACACAGTGACAGGGCTGCACTGTTGAGTGGTCAGTGAGTGACACAGTGACAGGGCCGCACTGTCGAGGGGTCAGTCAGTGATACAGTGACAGGGCCGCACTGTTGAGGGGTCAGTCAGTGACACAGTGACAGGGCTGCGCTATCGAGTGGTCAGTCAGGGATACGGTGACAGCGCCGCACAATCGAGCGGTCAGTCAGTGACACAGTGACAGGGCCACACTGTCGAGGGGTCAGTCAGGCAGTGACACAGTGACAGGGCCACACTGTCGAGCGGTCTGTCAGTGACACAGTGACAGGGCCGCACTGTCGAGGGGTCAGTCAGTGACTCAGTGACAGGGCCGCACTGTTGAGGGGTCAGTCAGTGACACAGTGACAGGGCCGCACTGTTGAGTGGTCAGTTAGTGACTCAGTGACAGGGCCGCACTTTTGAGTGGTCAGTCAGTGACACAGTGACAGGGCCGCACTGTCGACGGGTCAGTCAGTGACACAATGACAGGGCCGCACTGTCAAGCGGTCAGTCATTGACACAGTGACAGGGCCACACTGTCAAGCGGTTAGTCAGTGACACAGTGACAGGGCCGCACTGTCGACGGGTCAGTCAGTGACACAATGACAGGGCCGCACTGTCGAGGGGTCATTCAATAACACAGTGACGAGGCCGCATTATCGAGGGGTCAGTCAGTGACACAGTGACAGGGCTGCACTATCGAGCGGTCATTCAGTGACACTGTGACAGGGCTACACGGTCAAGGGGTCAGTCAATGACACAGTGACAGGGCCGCACTGTCGAGGGGTCAGTCAGTGACACAGTGACAGGGCCGCACTGTCGAGGGGTCAGTCCGTGACACAGTGACAGGGCCGCACTGTCGAGGGGTCAGTCAGTGAGACAGTGACAGGGCCGCACTGTTGAGGGTACAGTCAGTGACGCAGTGACAGGGCCGCACTGTCGATGGATCAGTCAGTGACACAGTGACAGGGCTGCACTGTCGAAGGGTCAGTCAGTCAGTGACACAGTGACAGGGCCGCACTGTCGAGGGGTCAGTCAGTGACACAGTGACAGGGCCGCACTGTCGATGGGTCAGTCAGTGACTCAGTGAAAGGGCCGCACTGTCGAGGGGTCAATCATTGACACAGTGACAGGGCTGCACTATTGAGGGGCCAGTCTGTGACATAGTCACAGGGCTGCACTATCGAGCGGTCAGTTAGTGACACTGTGACAGGGCTGCACTATCGAGCGGTCAGTCAGCGATACGGTGACAGCGCCGCGCTATCGAGCGGTCAGTCAGTGACACAGTGACAGGGCCACACTCTCGAGCGGTCAGTCAGTGACACAGTGACAGGGCCACACTGTCGAGTGGTCAGTCAGTGACACAGTGACAGGGCCGCACTGTCGAGGGGTCAGTCAGTGACTCAGTGACAGGGTCGCACTGTTGAGTGGTCAGTAAGTGACACAGTGACGGGGCCGCACTGTTGAGTGGTCAGTCAGTGAGGGCCGCACTCTCGAGGTGTCTGTCAGTGACTCACCGACAGGGCCGCACTGTTGAGGGGTCAGTCAGTGACACAGTGACAGGGCCGCACTGTTGAGTGGTCAGTCAGTGACTCAGTGACAGGGCCGCACTGTTGAGGGGTCAGTCAATGACACAGTGACAGGGCCGCACTGTTGAGTGGTCAGTCAGTGACTCAGTGACAGGGCCGCACTTTTGAGTGGTCAGTCAGTGACACAGTGACAGGGCCGCACTGTCGATGGGTCAGTTAGTGACACAATGACAGGGCCGCACTGTCAAGCGGTCAGTCATTGACACAGTGACAGGGCCACACTGTCAAGCGGTTAGTCAGTGACACAGTGACAGGGCCGCACTGTCGACGGGTCAGTCAGTGACACAATGACAGGGCCGCACTGTCGGGGGGTCATTCAATAACACAGTGACGAGGCCGCATTATCGAGGGGTCAGTCAGTGACACAGTGACAGGGCTGCACTATCGAGCGGTCATTCAGTGACACTGTGACAGGGCTGCACTATCGAGCGGTCAGTCAGCGATACGGTGACAGCGCCGCGCTATCGAGCGGTCAGTCAGTGACACAGTGACAGGGCCACACTCTCGAGCGGTCAGTCAGTGACACAGTGACAGGGCCACACTGTCGAGTGGTCAGTCAGTGACACAGTGACAGGGCCGCACTGTCGAGGGGTCAGTCAGTGACTCAGTGACAGGGTCGCACTGTTGAGTGGTCAGTAAGTGACACAGTGACGGGGCCGCACTGTTGAGTGGTCAGTCAGTGAGGGCCGCACTCTCGAGGTGTCTGTCAGTGACTCACCGACAGGGCCGCACTGTTGAGGGGTCAGTCAGTGACACAGTGACAGGGCCGCACTGTTGAGTGGTCAGTCAGTGACTCAGTGACAGGGCCGCACTGTTGAGGGGTCAGTCAATGACACAGTGACAGGGCCGCACTGTTGAGTGGTCAGTCAGTGACTCAGTGACAGGGCCGCACTTTTGAGTGGTTAGTCAGTGACACAGTGACAGGGCCGCACTGTCGATGGGTCAGTTAGTGACACAATGACAGGGCCGCACTGTCAAGCGGTCAGTCATTGACACAGTGACAGGGCCGCACTGTCAAGCGGTTAGTCAGTGACACAGTGACAGGGCCGCACTGTCGACGGGTCAGTCAGTGACACAATGACAGGGCCGCACTGTCGAGGGGTCATTCAATAACACAGTGACGAGGCCGCATTATCGAGGGGTCAGTCAGTGACACAGTGACAGGGCTGCACTATCGAGCGGTCATTCAGTGACACTGTGACAGGGCTACACGGTCAAGGGGTCAGTCAGTGACACAGTGACAGGGCCGCACTGTCGAGGGGTCAGTCAGTGACACAGTGACAGGGCCGCACTGTCGAGGGGTCAGTCCGTGACACAGTGACAGGGCCGCACTGTCGAGGGGTCAGTCAGTGAGACAGTGACAGGGCCGCACTGTTGAGGGTACAGTCAGTGACGCAGTGACAGGGCCGCACTGTCGATGGATCAGTCAGTGACACAGTGACAGGGCTGCACTGTCGAAGGGTCAGTCAGTCAGTGACACAGTGACAGGGCCGCACTGTCGAGGGGTCAGTGAGTGAGACAGTGACAGGGCCGCACTGTCGAGTGGTCAGTCAGTGACACAGTGACAGGGCCGCACTGTCGAGTGGTCAGTCAGTGACACAGTGAAAGGGCCGCACTGTCGAGGGGTCAGTCAGTGACACAGTGACAGGGCCGCACTGTCGAGGGGTCAGTCAGTGACACAGTGACAGGGCCGCATTGTCGAGGGGTCAGTCAGTGACACATTGACAGGGCCGCACTGTTGAGGGGTCAGTCAGTGACGCAGTGACAAGTCCGCACTATCGAAGGGTCAGTCAGTCAGTGACACAGTGACAGGGCCGCACTGTCGAAGGCTCAGTCAGTGACACAGTGACAGGGCCGCACTGTCGAGGGGTCAGTCAGTGCGACAGTGACAGGGCCTCACTGTTTAGGGGTCAGTCAGTGACTCATCGACAGGGCCGCACTGTTGAGGGGTCACTCAGTGACACAGTGACAGGGCCGTAATGTCGAGGGGTCAGTCAGTGACACAGTGACAGGGCTGCACTATCGAGTGGTCAGTCCGTGACACAGTGAGAGGGCCGCACTTTCAAGCGGTCATTCAGTGACACAGTGACAGGGCCGCACTGTCAAGGGGTCAGTCAGTGACATAGTGACAGGGCTGCACTATCGAGGGGTCAGTCAGTGACTCAGTGACAGGGCTGCACTGTCGAGGTGTCAGTCAGTGACACAGTGACAGGGCCGCACTATTGAGGGGTCAGTCAGTGACTCAGTGATAGGGCTGCACTGTCGAGGGGTCAGTCAGTGACACAGTGACAGGGACTCACTGTTTAGGGGTCAGTCAGCGTGGGCCGCACTGTCGAGCGGTCAGTCAGTGACTCAGCGACAGGGCCGCACTGTTGAGGGATCAGTCAGTGACACAGTGACAGGGCCGCAATGTCGAGGGGTCAGTCAGTGACACAGTGACAGGGTCGCACTCTTGAGTGGTCAGTCCGTGACACATTGACAGGGCCGCACTGTCAAGCGGTCAGTCAGTGACACAGTGACAGGGCCGCACTATCGAGCGGTAAGTCAGTGACACAGTGACAGGGCCGCACTGTCGAGTGGTCAGTCAGTGACACAGTGACAGGGCCGCACTGTCGAGGGGTCAGTCAGTGACACAGTGACAGGGCCGCACTGTCGAGGGGTCAGTCAGTGACACAGTGACAGGGCCGCACTGTCGAGGGGTCAGTCAGTGACACAGTGACAGGGCCGCACTGTCGAGGGGTCAGTCAGTGACACAGTGAGAGGGCCGCACTGTCGAGGGGTCAGTCAGTGACACATTGACAGGGCCGCACTGTTGAGCGGTCAGTCAGTGACACAGTGATAGGGCCGCACTATCGAAGGGTCAGTCAGTCAGTGACACAGTGACAGGGCCGCACTGTCGAGGGGTCTGTCAGTGACACAGTGACAGGGCTGCACTGTCGAAGGGTCAGTCAGTCAGTGACACAGTGACAGTGCCTCACTGTCGAGGGGTCAGTCCTTGCGACAGTGACAGTGCCACACTGTCAAGTGGTCAGTCAGTGTGACAGTGACAGGGCCACACTGTCGAGGGGTCAGTCAGTGACACAGTGACAGTGCCGCACTGTCGAGGGGTCAGTCCTTGCGACAGTGACAGTGCCACACTGTCAAGTGGTCAGTCAGTGCGACAGTGACAGGGCTACACTTTCGAGGGGTCAGTCAGAAACACAGTGACAGGGCCGCACTGTCGAGGGGTCAGTCAGAAACACAGTGACAGGGCCGCACTATCGAGGGGTCAGTCAGTGATACATTGACAGGGCCGCACTGTTGAGGGGTCAGTCAGTGACACATTGACAGGACCGCACTGTCGAGGGGTCAGTCAGTGACGCAGTGACAGGGCCGCACTGTTGAGGGGTCAGTCAGTGACGCAGTGACAGGGCCGCACTGTCGAGGGGTCAGTCAGTGACGCAGTGACAGGGCCGCACTGTTGAGAGGACAGTCAGTGACAAATTGACAGGGCCGCACTGTTGAGGGGTCAGTCAGTGACACAGTGACAGGGCCGCACTGTTGAGTGGTCAGTCAGTGACACAGTGACAGGGCCGCACTGTTGAGGCGTCAGTCAGTGACACAGTGACAGGGCCGCACTGTCGAGGGGTCAGTCAGTGACACAGTGACAGGGCCGCACTGTTGAGTGGTCAGTCAGTGACACAGTGACAGGGCCGCACTATCGAGGGGTCAGTCAGTGACACAGTGACAGGGCCGCACTATTGAGAGGTCAGTCAGTGACACAGTGACAGGGCCGCACTGTCGAGGGTCAGTCAGTGACACAGTGACAGGGCCGCACTGTCGAGGGGTCAGTCAGTGACACAGTGACAGGGCCGCACTGTCGAGGGGTCAGTCAGTGACACATTGACAGGGCCGCACTGTTGAGGGGTCAGTCAGTGACGCAGTGACAAGGCCGCACTATCGAAGGGTCAGTCAGTCAGTGACACAGTGACAGGGCCGCACTGTCGAGGGGTCAGTCAGTGACACAGTGACAGGGCTGCTCTGTCGAAGGGTCAGTCAGTCAGTGACACAGTGACAGGGTCGCACTGTCGAGGGGTCAGTCAGTGCGACAGTGACAGTGTCGCACTGTCGAGGGGTCAGTCCTTGCGACAGTGACAGGGCCACACTGTCAAGTGGACAGTCAGTGCGATAGTGACAGGGCCGCACTGTCGAGGGGTCAGTCAGAAACACAGTGACAGGGCCGCACTATCGAGCGTTAAGTCAGTGACACAGTGACGGGGCCGCACTGTCGAGGGGTCAGTCAGTGACACAGTGACAGGGCCGCACTGTCGAGGGGTCAGTCAGTGACACAGTGACAGGGCCGCACTGTCGAGGGGTCAGTCAGTGCGACAGTGACAGGGCCTCACTGTTTAGGGGTCAGTCAGTGACTCATCGACAGGGCCGCACTGTTGAGGGGTCACTCAGTGACACAGTGACAGGGCCGTAATGTCGAGGGGTCAGTCAGTGACACAGTGACAGGGCTGCACTATCGAGTGGTCAGTCCGTGACACAGTGAGAGGGCCGCACTTTCAAGCGGTCATTCAGTGACACAGTGACAGGGCCGCACTGTCAAGGGGTCAGTCAGTGACATAGTGACAGGGCTGCACTATCGAGGGGTCAGTCAGTGACTCAGTGACAGGGCTGCACTGTCGAGGTGTCAGTCAGTGACACAGTGACAGGGCCGCACTATTGAGGGGTCAGTCAGTGACTCAGTGATAGGGCTGCACTGTCGAGGGGTCAGTCAGTGACACAGTGACAGGGACTCACTGTTTAGGGGTCAGTCAGCGTGGGCCGCACTGTCGAGCGGTCAGTCAGTGACTCAGCGACAGGGCCGCACTGTTGAGGGATCAGTCAGTGACACAGTGACAGGGCCGCAATGTCGAGGGGTCAGTCAGTGACACAGTGACAGGGTCGCACTCTTGAGTGGTCAGTCCGTGACACATTGACAGGGCCGCACTGTCAAGCGGTCAGTCAGTGACACAGTGACAGGGCCGCACTATCGAGCGGTAAGTCAGTGACACAGTGACAGGGCCGCACTGTCGAGTGGTCAGTCAGTGACACAGTGACAGGGCCGCACTGTCGAGGGGTCAGTCAGTGACACAGTGACAGGGCCGCACTGTCGAGGGGTCAGTCAGTGACACAGTGACAGGGCCGCACTGTCGAGGGGTCAGTCAGTGACACAGTGACAGGGCCGCACTGTCGAGGGGTCAGTCAGTGACACAGTGAGAGGGCCGCACTGTCGAGGGGTCAGTCAGTGACACATTGACAGGGCCGCACTGTTGAGCGGTCAGTCAGTGACACAGTGATAGGGCCGCACTATCGAAGGGTCAGTCAGTCAGTGACACAGTGACAGGGCCGCACTGTCGAGGGGTCTGTCAGTGACACAGTGACAGGGCTGCACTGTCGAAGGGTCAGTCAGTCAGTGACACAGTGACAGTGCCTCACTGTCGAGGGGTCAGTCCTTGCGACAGTGACAGTGCCACACTGTCAAGTGGTCAGTCAGTGTGACAGTGACAGGGCCACACTGTCGAGGGGTCAGTCAGTGACACAGTGACAGTGCCGCACTGTCGAGGGGTCAGTCCTTGCGACAGTGACAGTGCCACACTGTCAAGTGGTCAGTCAGTGCGACAGTGACAGGGCTACACTTTCGAGGGGTCAGTCAGAAACACAGTGACAGGGCCGCACTGTCGAGGGGTCAGTCAGAAACACAGTGACAGGGCCGCACTATCGAGGGGTCAGTCAGTGATACATTGACAGGGCCGCACTGTTGAGGGGTCAGTCAGTGACACATTGACAGGACCGCACTGTCGAGGGGTCAGTCAGTGACGCAGTGACAGGGCCGCACTGTTGAGGGGTCAGTCAGTGACGCAGTGACAGGGCCGCACTGTCGAGGGGTCAGTCAGTGACGCAGTGACAGGGCCGCACTGTTGAGAGGACAGTCAGTGACAAATTGACAGGGCCGCACTGTTGAGGGGTCAGTCAGTGACACAGTGACAGGGCCGCACTGTTGAGTGGTCAGTCAGTGACACAGTGACAGGGCCGCACTGTTGAGGCGTCAGTCAGTGACACAGTGACAGGGCCGCACTGTCGAGGGGTCAGTCAGTGACACAGTGACAGGGCCGCACTGTTGAGTGGTCAGTCAGTGACACAGTGACAGGGCCGCACTATCGAGGGGTCAGTCAGTGACACAGTGACAGGGCCGCACTATTGAGAGGTCAGTCAGTGACACAGTGACAGGGCCGCACTGTCGAGGGTCAGTCAGTGACACAGTGACAGGGCCGCACTGTCGAGGGGTCAGTCAGTGACACAGTGACAGGGCCGCACTGTCGAGGGGTCAGTCAGTGACACATTGACAGGGCCGCACTGTTGAGGGGTCAGTCAGTGACGCAGTGACAAGGCCGCACTATCGAAGGGTCAGTCAGTCAGTGACACAGTGACAGGGCCGCACTGTCGAGGGGTCAGTCAGTGACACAGTGACAGGGCTGCTCTGTCGAAGGGTCAGTCAGTCAGTGACACAGTGACAGGGTCGCACTGTCGAGGGGTCAGTCAGTGCGACAGTGACAGTGTCGCACTGTCGAGGGGTCAGTCCTTGCGACAGTGACAGGGCCACACTGTCAAGTGGACAGTCAGTGCGATAGTGACAGGGCCGCACTGTCGAGGGGTCAGTCAGAAACACAGTGACAGGGCCGCACTATCGAGCGTTAAGTCAGTGACACAGTGACGGGGCCGCACTGTCGAGGGGTCAGTCAGTGACACAGTGACAGGGCCGCACTGTCGAGGGGTCAGTCAGTGACACAGTGACAGGGCCGCACTGTCGAGGGGTCAGTCAGTGACACAGTGACAGGGCCGCACTGTCGAGGGGTCAGTCAGTGACACAGTGAGAGGGCCGCACTGTCGAGGGGTCAGTCAGTGACACATTGACAGGGCAGCACTGTTGAGGGGTCAGTCAGTGACACAGTGATAGGGCCGAACTATCGAAGGGTCAGTCAGTCAGTGACACAGTGACAGGGCCGCACTGTCGAGGGGTCTGTCAGTGACACAGTGACAGGGCTGCACTGTCGAAGGGTCAGTCAGTCAGTGACACAGTGACAGTGCCTCACTGTCGAGGGGTCAGTCCTTGCGACAGTGACAGTGCCACACTGTCAAGTGGTCAGTCAGTGTGACAGTGACAGGGCCACACTGTCGAGGGGTCAGTCAGTGACACAGTGACAGTGCCGCACTGTCGAGGGGTCAGTCCTTGCGACAGTGACAGTGCCACACTGTCAAGTGGTCAGTCAGTGCGACAGTGACAGGGCTACACTGTCGAGGGGTCAGTCAGAAACACAGTGACTGGGCCGCACTGTCGAGGGGTCAGTCAGAAACACAGTGACAGGGCCGCACTATCGAGGGGTCAGTCAGTGATACATTGACAGGGCTGCGCTGTTGAGGGATCAGTCAGTGACACATTGACAGGGCCGCACTGTCGAGGGGTCAGTCAGTGACGCAGTGACAGGGCCGCACTGTTGAGGGGTCAGTCAGTGACGCAGTGACAGGGCCGCACTGTCGAGGGGTCAGTCAGTGACGCAGTGACAGGGCCGCACTGTTGAGAGGACAGTCAGTGACAAATTGACAGGGCCGCACTGTTGAGGGGTCAGTCAGTGACACAGTGACAGGGCCGCACTGTTGAGTGGTCAGTCAGTGACACATTGACAGGGCCGCACTGTTGAGGCGTCAGTCAGTGACACAGTGACAGGGCCGCACTGTCGAGGGGTCAGTCAGTGACACAGTGACAGGGCCGCACTGTTGAGTGGTCAGTCAGTGACACAGTGACAGGGCCGCACTGTCGAGGGGTCCGTCAGTGACACAGTGACAGGGCCGCACTATTGAGAGGTCAGTCAGTGACACAGTGACAGGGCCGCACTGTCGAGGGTCAGTCAGTGACACAGTGACAGGGCCGCCCTGTCGAGGGGTCAGTCAGTGACACAGTGACAGGGCCGCACTGTCGAGGGGTCAGTCAGTGACACATTGACAGGGCCGCACTGTTGAGGGGTCAGTCAGTGACACATTGACAGGACCGCACTGTCGAGGGGTCAGTCAGTGACGCAGTGACAGGGCCGCACTGTTGAGGGGTCAGTCAGTGACGCAGTGACAGGGCCGCACTGTCGAGGGGTCAGTCAGTGACGCAGTGACAGGGCCGCACTGTTGACAGGACAGTCAGTGACAAATTGACAGGGCCGCACTGTTGAGGGGTCAGTCAGTGACACAGTGACAGGGCCGCACTGTTGAGTGGTCAGTCAGTGACACAGTGACAGGGCCGCACTGTTGAGGCGTCAGTCAGTGACACAGTGACAGGGCCGCACTGTCGAGGGGTCAGTCAGTGACACAGTGACAGGGCCGCACTGTTGAGTGGTCAGTCAGTGACACAGTGACAGGGCCGCACTATCGGGTGGTCAGTCAGTGACACATTGACAGGGCCGCACTATTGAGAGGTCAGTCAGTGACACAGTGACAGGGCCGCACTGTCGAGGGTCAGTCAGTGACACAGTGACAGGGCCGCACTGTCGAGGGGTCAGTCAGTGACACAGTGACAGGGCCGCACTGTCGAGGGGTCAGTCAGTGACACATTGACAGGGCCGCACTGTTGAGGGGTCAGTCAGTGACGCAGTGACAAGGCCGCACTATCGAAGGGTCAGTCAGTCAGTGACACAGTGACAGGGCCGCACTGTCGAGGGGTCAGTCAGTGACACAGTGACAGGGCTGCTCTGTCGAAGGGTCAGTCAGTCAGTGACACAGTGACAGGGTCGCACTGTCGAGGGGTCAGTCAGTGCGACAGTGACAGTGTCGCACTGTCGAGGGGTCAGTCCTTGCGACAGTGACAGGGCCACACTGTCAAGTGGACAGTCAGTGCGATAGTGACAGGGCCGCACTGTCGAGGGGTCAGTCAGAAACACAGTGACAGGGCCGCACTATCGAGCGTTAAGTCAGTGACACAGTGACGGGGCCGCACTGTCGAGGGGTCAGTCAGTGACACAGTGACAGGGCCGCACTGTCGAGGGGTCAGTCAGTGACACAGTGACAGGGCCGCACTGTCGAGGGGTCAGTCAGTGACACAGTGACAGGGCCGCACTGTCGAGGGGTCAGTCAGTGACACAGTGAGAGGGCCGCACTGTCGAGGGGTCAGTCAGTGACACATTGAGAGGGCAGCACTGTTGAGGGGTCAGTCAGTGACACAGTGATAGGGCCGAACTATCGAAGGGTCAGTCAGTCAGTGACACAGTGACAGGGCCGCACTGTCGAGGGGTCTGTCAGTGACACAGTGACAGGGCTGCACTGTCGAAGGGTCAGTCAGTCAGTGACACAGTGACAGTGCCTCACTGTCGAGGGGTCACTCCTTGCGACAGTGACTGTGCCACACTGTCAAGTGGTCAGTCAGTGTGACAGTGACAGGGCCACACTGTCGAGGGGTCAGTCAGTGACACAGTGACAGTGCCGCACTGTCGAGGGGTCAGTCCTTGCGACAGTGACAGTGCCACACTGTCAAGTGGTCAGTCAGTGCGACAGTGACAGGGCTACACTGTCGAGGGGTCAGTCAGAAACACAGTGACTGGGCCGCACTGTCGAGGGGTCAGTCAGAAACACAGTGACAGGGCCGCACTATCGAGGGGTCAGTCAGTGATACATTGACAGGGCTGCGCTGTTGAGGGATCAGTCAGTGACACATTGACAGGGCCGCACTGTCGAGGGGTCAGTCAGTGACGCAGTGACAGGGCCGCACTGTTGAGGGGTCAGTCAGTGACGCAGTGACAGGGCCGCACTGTCGAGGGGTCAGTCAGTGACGCAGTGACAGGGCCGCACTGTTGAGAGGACAGTCAGTGACAAATTGACAGGGCCGCACTGTTGAGGGGTCAGTCAGTGACACAGTGACAGGGCCGCACTGTTGAGTGGTCAGTCAGTGACACATTGACAGGGCCGCACTGTTGAGGCGTCAGTCAGTGACACAGTGACAGGGCCGCACTGTCGAGGGGTCAGTCAGTGACACAGTGACAGGGCCGCACTGTTGAGTGGTCAGTCAGTGACACAGTGACAGGGCCGCACTGTCGAGGGGTCCGTCAGTGACACAGTGACAGGGCCGCACTATTGAGAGGTCAGTCAGTGACACAGTGACAGGGCCGCACTGTCGAGGGTCAGTCAGTGACACAGTGACAGGGCCGCACTGTCGAGGGGTCAGTCAGTGACACAGTGACAGGGCCGCACTGTCGAGGGGTCAGTCAGTGACACATTGACAGGGCCGCACTGTTGAGGGGTCAGTCAGTGACGCAGTGACAAGGCCGCACTATCGAAGGGTCAGTCAGTCAGTGACACAGTGACAGGGCCGCACTGTCGAGAGGTCAGTCAGTGACACAGTGACAGGGCTGCTCTGTCGAAGGGTCAGTCAGTCAGTGACACAGTGACAGGGTCGCACTGTCGAGGGGTCAGTCAGTGCGACAGTGACAGTGCCGCACTGTCGAGGGGTCAGTCCTTGCGACAGTGACAGGGCCACACTGTCAAGTGGACAGTCAGTGCGATAGTGACAGGGCCGCACTGTCGAGGGGTCAGTGAGAAACACAGTGACATGGCGCACTATCGAGGGGTCAGTCAGTGATATATTGACAGGGCCGCACTGTTGAGGGTCTGTCAGTGACACATTGACAGGGCCGCACTGTTGAGGGGTCAGTCAGTGACACAGTGACAGGGCCGCACTGTTGAGTGGTCAGTCAGTGACACATTGACAGGGCCGCACTATTGAGGGGTCAGTCAGTGACACAGTGACAGGGCCGCACTGTCGAAGGGTCAGGTAGTCAGTGACAAAGTGACAGGGCTGCACTGTCGAGGGGCCCGTCAGTGACTCCGTGACAGGGCTACACGGTCAATGGGTCAGTCAGTGACACAGTGACAGGGCCGCACTGTCGAGGGGTCAGTCAGTGACACAGTGACAGGGCCGCACTGTCGAGGGGTCAGTCAGTGACACAGTGACAGGGCCGCACAGTCGAGGGGTCAGTCAGTGACACAGTGATAGGGCCGCACTGTCGAGGGGTCAGTCAGTGACACAGTGACAGGGCCGCACTGTCGAGGGGTCAGTCAGTGACACAGTGAGAGGGCCGCACTGTCGAGGGGTCAGTCAGTGACACATTGACAGGGCCGCACTGTTGAGCGGTCAGTCAGTGACACAGTGATAGGGCCGCACTATCGAAGGGTCAGTCAGTCAGTGACACAGTGACAGGGCCGCACTGTCGAGGGGTCTGTCAGTGACACAGTGACAGGGCTGCACTGTCGAAGGGTCAGTCAGTCAGTGACACAGTGACAGTGCCTCACTGTCGAGGGGTCAGTCCTTGCGACAGTGACAGTGCCACACTGTCAAGTGGTCAGTCAGTGTGACAGTGACAGGGCCACACTGTCGAGGGGTCAGTCAGTGACACAGTGACAGTGCCGCACTGTCGAGGGGTCAGTCCTTGCGACAGTGACAGTGCCACACTGTCAAGTGGTCAGTCAGTGCGACAGTGACAGGGCTACACTTTCGAGGGGTCAGTCAGAAACACAGTGACAGGGCCGCACTGTCGAGGGGTCAGTCAGAAACACAGTGACAGGGCCGCACTATCGAGGGGTCAGTCAGTGATACATTGACAGGGCCGCACTGTTGAGGGGTCAGTCAGTGACACATTGACAGGACCGCACTGTCGAGGGGTCAGTCAGTGACGCAGTGACAGGGCCGCACTGTTGAGGGGTCAGTCAGTGACGCAGTGACAGGGCCGCACTGTCGAGGGGTCAGTCAGTGACGCAGTGACAGGGCCGCACTGTTGAGAGGACAGTCAGTGACAAATTGACAGGGCCGCACTGTTGAGGGGTCAGTCAGTGACACAGTGACAGGGCCGCACTGTTGAGTGGTCAGTCAGTGACACAGTGACAGGGCCGCACTGTTGAGGCGTCAGTCAGTGACACAGTGACAGGGCCGCACTGTCGAGGGGTCAGTCAGTGACACAGTGACAGGGCCGCACTGTTGAGTGGTCAGTCAGTGACACAGTGACAGGGCCGCACTATCGAGGGGTCAGTCAGTGACACAGTGACAGGGCCGCACTATTGAGAGGTCAGTCAGTGACACAGTGACAGGGCCGCACTGTCGAGGGTCAGTCAGTGACACAGTGACAGGGCCGCACTGTCGAGGGGTCAGTCAGTGACACAGTGACAGGGCCGCACTGTCGAGGGGTCAGTCAGTGACACATTGACAGGGCCGCACTGTTGAGGGGTCAGTCAGTGACGCAGTGACAAGGCCGCACTATCGAAGGGTCAGTCAGTCAGTGACACAGTGACAGGGCCGCACTGTCGAGGGGTCAGTCAGTGACACAGTGACAGGGCTGCTCTGTCGAAGGGTCAGTCAGTCAGTGACACAGTGACAGGGTCGCACTGTCGAGGGGTCAGTCAGTGCGACAGTGACAGTGTCGCACTGTCGAGGGGTCAGTCCTTGCGACAGTGACAGGGCCACACTGTCAAGTGGACAGTCAGTGCGATAGTGACAGGGCCGCACTGTCGAGGGGTCAGTCAGAAACACAGTGACAGGGCCGCACTATCGAGCGTTAAGTCAGTGACACAGTGACGGGGCCGCACTGTCGAGGGGTCAGTCAGTGACACAGTGACAGGGCCGCACTGTCGAGGGGTCAGTCAGTGACACAGTGACAGGGCCGCACTGTCGAGGGGTCAGTCAGTGACACAGTGACAGGGCCGCACTGTCGAGGGGTCAGTCAGTGACACAGTGAGAGGGCCGCACTGTCGAGGGGTCAGTCAGTGACACATTGACAGGGCAGCACTGTTGAGGGGTCAGTCAGTGACACAGTGATAGGGCCGAACTATCGAAGGGTCAGTCAGTCAGTGACACAGTGACAGGGCCGCACTGTCGAGGGGTCTGTCAGTGACACAGTGACAGGGCTGCACTGTCGAAGGGTCAGTCAGTCAGTGACACAGTGACAGTGCCTCACTGTCGAGGGGTCAGTCCTTGCGACAGTGACAGTGCCACACTGTCAAGTGGTCAGTCAGTGTGACAGTGACAGGGCCACACTGTCGAGGGGTCAGTCAGTGACACAGTGACAGTGCCGCACTGTCGAGGGGTCAGTCCTTGCGACAGTGACAGTGCCACACTGTCAAGTGGTCAGTCAGTGCGACAGTGACAGGGCTACACTGTCGAGGGGTCAGTCAGAAACACAGTGACTGGGCCGCACTGTCGAGGGGTCAGTCAGAAACACAGTGACAGGGCCGCACTATCGAGGGGTCAGTCAGTGATACATTGACAGGGCTGCGCTGTTGAGGGATCAGTCAGTGACACATTGACAGGGCCGCACTGTCGAGGGGTCAGTCAGTGACGCAGTGACAGGGCCGCACTGTTGAGGGGTCAGTCAGTGACGCAGTGACAGGGCCGCACTGTCGAGGGGTCAGTCAGTGACGCAGTGACAGGGCCGCACTGTTGAGAGGACAGTCAGTGACAAATTGACAGGGCCGCACTGTTGAGGGGTCAGTCAGTGACACAGTGACAGGGCCGCACTGTTGAGTGGTCAGTCAGTGACACATTGACAGGGCCGCACTGTTGAGGCGTCAGTCAGTGACACAGTGACAGGGCCGCACTGTCGAGGGGTCAGTCAGTGACACAGTGACAGGGCCGCACTGTTGAGTGGTCAGTCAGTGACACAGTGACAGGGCCGCACTGTCGAGGGGTCCGTCAGTGACACAGTGACAGGGCCGCACTATTGAGAGGTCAGTCAGTGACACAGTGACAGGGCCGCACTGTCGAGGGTCAGTCAGTGACACAGTGACAGGGCCGCACTGTCGAGGGGTCAGTCAGTGACACAGTGACAGGGCCGCACTGTCGAGGGGTCAGTCAGTGACACATTGACAGGGCCGCACTGTTGAGGGGTCAGTCAGTGACACATTGACAGGACCGCACTGTCGAGGGGTCAGTCAGTGACGCAGTGACAGGGCCGCACTGTTGAGGGGTCAGTCAGTGACGCAGTGACAGGGCCGCACTGTCGAGGGGTCAGTCAGTGACGCAGTGACAGGGCCGCACTGTTGAGAGGACAGTCAGTGACAAATTGACAGGGCCGCACTGTTGAGGGGTCAGTCAGTGACACAGTGACAGGGCCGCACTGTTGAGTGGTCAGTCAGTGACACAGTGACAGGGCCGCACTGTTGAGGCGTCAGTCAGTGACACAGTGACAGGGCCGCACTGTCGAGGGGTCAGTCAGTGACACAGTGACAGGGCCGCACTGTTGAGTGGTCAGTCAGTGACACAGTGACAGGGCCGCACTATCGGGTGGTCAGTCAGTGACACATTGACAGGGCCGCACTATTGAGAGGTCAGTCAGTGACACAGTGACAGGGCCGCACTGTCGAGGGTCAGTCAGTGACACAGTGACAGGGCCGCACTGTCGAGGGGTCAGTCAGTGACACAGTGACAGGGCCGCACTGTCGAGGGGTCAGTCAGTGACACATTGACAGGGCCGCACTGTTGAGGGGTCAGTCAGTGACGCAGTGACAAGGCCGCACTATCGAAGGGTCAGTCAGTCAGTGACACAGTGACAGGGCCGCACTGTCGAGGGGTCAGTCAGTGACACAGTGACAGGGCTGCTCTGTCGAAGCGTCAGTCAGTCAGTGACACAGTGACAGGGTCGCACTGTCGAGGGGTCAGTCAGTGCGACAGTGACAGTGTCGCACTGTCGAGGGGTCAGTCCTTGCGACAGTGACAGGGCCACACTGTCAAGTGGACAGTCAGTGCGATAGTGACAGGGCCGCACTGTCGAGGGGTCAGTCAGAAACACAGTGACAGGGCCGCACTATCGAGCGTTAAGTCAGTGACACAGTGACGGGGCCGCACTGTCGAGGGGTCAGTCAGTGACACAGTGACAGGGCCGCACTGTCGAGGGGTCAGTCAGTGACACAGTGACAGGGCCGCACTGTCGAGGGGTCAGTCAGTGACACAGTGACAGGGCCGCACTGTCGAGGGGTCAGTCAGTGACACAGTGAGAGGGCCGCACTGTCGAGGGGTCAGTCAGTGACACATTGACAGGGCAGCACTGTTGAGGGGTCAGTCAGTGACACAGTGATAGGGCCGAACTATCGAAGGGTCAGTCAGTCAGTGACACAGTGACAGGGCCGCACTGTCGAGGGGTCTGTCAGTGACACAGTGACAGGGCTGCACTGTCGAAGGGTCAGTCAGTCAGTGACACAGTGACAGTGCCTCACTGTCGAGGGGTCAGTCCTTGCGACAGTGACAGTGCCACACTGTCAAGTGGTCAGTCAGTGTGACAGTGACAGGGCCACACTGTCGAGGGGTCAGTCAGTGACACAGTGACAGTGCCGCACTGTCGAGGGGTCAGTCCTTGCGACAGTGACAGTGCCACACTGTCAAGTGGTCAGTCAGTGCGACAGTGACAGGGCTACACTGTCGAGGGGTCAGTCAGAAACACAGTGACTGGGCCGCACTGTCGAGGGGTCAGTCAGAAACACAGTGACAGGGCCGCACTATCGAGGGGTCAGTCAGTGATACATTGACAGGGCTGCGCTGTTGAGGGATCAGTCAGTGACACATTGACAGGGCCGCACTGTCGAGGGGTCAGTCAGTGACGCAGTGACAGGGCCGCACTGTTGAGGGGTCAGTCAGTGACGCAGTGACAGGGCCGCACTGTCGAGGGGTCAGTCAGTGACGCAGTGACAGGGCCGCACTGTTGAGAGGACAGTCAGTGACAAATTGACAGGGCCGCACTGTTGAGGGGTCAGTCAGTGACACAGTGACAGGGCCGCACTGTTGAGTGGTCAGTCAGTGACACATTGACAGGGCCGCACTGTTGAGGCGTCAGTCAGTGACACAGTGACAGGGCCGCACTGTCGAGGGGTCAGTCAGTGACACAGTGACAGGGCCGCACTGTTGAGTGGTCAGTCAGTGACACAGTGACAGGGCCGCACTGTCGAGGGGTCCGTCAGTGACACAGTGACAGGGCCGCACTATTGAGAGGTCAGTCAGTGACACAGTGACAGGGCCGCACTGTCGAGGGTCAGTCAGTGACACAGTGACAGGGCCGCACTGTCGAGGGGTCAGTCAGTGACACAGTGACAGGGCCGCACTGTCGAGGGGTCAGTCAGTGACACATTGACAGGGCCGCACTGTTGAGGGGTCAGTCAGTGACGCAGTGACAAGGCCGCACTATCGAAGGGTCAGTCAGTCAGTGACACAGTGACAGGGCCGCACTGTCGAGGGGTCAGTCAGTGACACAGTGACAGGGCTGCTCTGTCGAAGGGTCAGTCAGTCAGTGACACAGTGACAGGGTCGCACTGTCGAGGGGTCAGTCAGTGCGACAGTGACAGTGCCGCACTGTCGAGGGGTCAGTCCTTGCGACAGTGACAGGGCCACACTGTCAAGTGGACAGTCAGTGCGATAGTGACAGGGCCGCACTGTCGAGGGGTCAGTGAGAAACACAGTGACATGGCGCACTATCGAGGGGTCAGTCAGTGATATATTGACAGGGCCGCACTGTTGAGGGTCTGTCAGTGACACATTGACAGGGCCGCACTGTTGAGGGGTCAGTCAGTGACACAGTGACAGGGCCGCACTGTTGAGTGGTCAGTCAGTGACACATTGACAGGGCCGCACTATTGAGGGGTCAGTCAGTGACACAGTGACAGGGCCGCACTGTCGAAGGGTCAGGTAGTCAGTGACAAAGTGACAGGGCTGCACTGTCGAGGGGCCCGTCAGTGACTCCGTGACAGGGCTACACGGTCAATGGGTCAGTCAGTGACACAGTGACAGGGCCGCACTGTCGAGGGGTCAGTCAGTGACACAGTGACAGGGCCGCACTGTCGAGGGGTCAGTCAGTGACACAGTGACAGGGCCGCACAGTCGAGGGGTCAGTCAGTGACACAGTGACAGGGCCGCACTATCGAGCGGTCAGTCCGTGACACAGTGACAGGGCCGCACTGTCGAGGGGTCAGTCAGTGACACAGTGACAGGGCCGCACTATCGAGCGGTCAGTCAGGGATACGGTGACAGCGCCGCACTATCGAGCGGTCAGTCAGTGACACAGTGACAGGGCCACACCGTCGAGGGGTCAGTCAGGCAGTGACACAGTGACAGGGCCGCACTGTCGAGGGGTCAGTCAGTGACTCAGTGACAGGGCCGCACTGTTGAGTGGTCAGTCAGTGACACAGTGACAGGGCTGCACTGTTGAGTGGTCAGTGAGTGACACAGTGACAGGGCCGCACTGTCGAGGGGTCAGTCAGTGATACAGTGACAGGGCCGCACTGTTGAGGGGTCAGTCAGTGACACAGTGACAGGGCTGCGCTATCGAGTGGTCAGTCAGGGATACGGTGACAGCGCCGCACAATCGAGCGGTCCGTCAGTGACACAGTGACAGGGCCACACTATCGAGGGGTCAGTCAGGCAGTGACACAGTGACAGGGCCACACTGTCGAGCGGTCTGTCAGTGACACAGTGACAGGGCCGCACTGTCGAGGGGTCAGTCAGTGACTCAGTGACAGGGCCGCACTGTTGAGGGGTCAGTCAGTGACACAGTGACAGGGCCGCACTGTTGAGTGGTCAGTTAGTGACTCAGTGACAGGGCCGCACTTTTGAGTGGTCAGTCAGTGACACAGTGACAGGGCCGCACTGTCGACGGGTCAGTCAGTGACACAATGACAGGGCCGCACTGTCAAGCGGTCAGTCATTGACACAGTGACAGGGCCACACTGTCAAGCGGTTAGTCAGTGACACAGTGACAGGGCCGCACTGTCGACGGGTCAGTCAGTGACACAATGACAGGGCCGCACTGTCGAGGGGTCATTCAATAACACAGTGACGAGGCCGCATTATCGAGGGGTCAGTCAGTGACACAGTGACAGGGCTGCACTATCGAGCGGTCATTCAGTGACACTGTGACAGGGCTACACGGTCAAGGGGTCAGTCAGTGACACAGTGACAGGGCCGCACTGTCGAGGGGTCAGTCAGTGACACAGTGACAGGGCCGCACTGTCGAGGGGTCAGTCCGTGACACAGTGACAGGGCCGCACTGTCGAGGGGTCAGTCAGTGAGACAGTGACAGGGCCGCACTGTTGAGGGTACAGTCAGTGACGCAGTGACAGGGCCGCACTGTCGATGGATCAGTCAGTGACACAGTGACAGGGCTGCACTGTCGAAGGGTCAGTCAGTCAGTGACACAGTGACAGGGCCGCACTGTCGAGGGGTCAGTCAGTGACACAGTGACAGGGCCGCACTGTCGATGGGTCAGTCAGTGATTCAGTGAAAGGGCCGCACTGTCGAGGGGTCAATCATTGACACAGTGACAGGGCTGCACTATTGAGGGGCCAGTCTGTGACATAGTCACAGGGCTGCACTATCGAGCGGTCAGTTAGTGACACTGTGACAGGGCTGCACTATCGAGCGGTCAGTCAGCGATACGGTGACAGCGCCGCGCTATCGAGCGGTCAGTCAGTGACACAGTGACAGGGCCACACTCTCGAGCGGTCAGTCAGTGACACAGTGACAGGGGCACACTGTCGAGTGGTCAGTCAGTGACACAGTGACAGGGCCGCACTGTCGAGGGGTCAGTCAGTGACTCAGTGACAGGGTCGCACTGTTGAGTGGTCAGTAAGTGACACAGTGACGGGGCCGCACTGTTGAGTGGTCAGTCAGTGAGGGCCGCACTCTCGAGGTGTCTGTCAGTGACTCACCGACAGGGCCGCACTGTTGAGGGGTCAGTCAGTGACACAGTGACAGGGCCGCACTGTTGAGTGGTCAGTCAGTGACTCAGTGACAGGGCCGCACTGTTGAGTGGTCAGTCAATGACACAGTGACAGGGCCGCACTGTTGAGTGGTCAGTCAGTGACTCAGTGTCAGGGCCGCACTTTTGAGTGGTCAGTCATTGACACAGTGACAGGGCCGCACTGTCGATGGGTCAGTTAGTGACACAATGACAGGGCCGCACTGTCAAGCGGTCAGTCATTGACACAGTGACAGGGCCACACTGTCAAGCGGTTAGTCAGTGACACAGTGACAGGGCCGCACTGTCGACGGGTCAGTCAGTGACACAATGACAGGGCCGCACTGTCGAGGGGTCATTCAATAACACAGTGACGAGGCCGCATTATCGAGGGGTCAGTCAGTGACACAGTGACAGGGCTGCACTATCGAGCGGTCATTCAGTGACACTGTGACAGGGCTACACGGTCAAGGGGTCAGTCAGTGACACAGTGACAGGGCCGCACTGTCGAGGGGTCAGTCAGTGACACAGTGACAGGGCCGCACTGTCGAGGGGTCAGTCCGTGACACAGTGACAGGGCCGCACTGTCGAGGGGTCAGTCAGTGAGACAGTGACAGGGCCGCACTGTTGAGGGCACAGTCAGTGACGCAGTGACAGGGCCGCACTGTCGATGGATCAGTCAGTGACACAGTGACAGGGCTGCACTGTCGAAGGGTCAGTCAGTCAGTGACACAGTGACAGGGCCGCACTGTCGAGGGGTCAGTGAGTGACACAGTGACAGGGCCGCACTGTCGAGTGGTCAGTCAGTGACACAGTGACAGGGCCGCACTGTCGAGTGGTCAGTCAGTGACACAGTGAAAGGGCCGCACTGTCGAGGGGTCAGTCAGTGACACAGTGACAGGGCCGCACTGTCGAGGGGTCAGTCAGTGACACAGTGACAGGGCCGCATTGTCGAGGGGTCAGTCAGTGACACATTGACAGGGCCGCACTGTTGAGGGGTCAGTCAGTGACGCAGTGACAAGTCCGCACTATCGAAGGGTCAGTCAGTCAGTGACACAGTGACAGGGCCGCACTGTCGAAGGCTCAGTCAGTGACACAGTGACAGGGCCGCACTGTCGAGGGGTCAGTCAGTGCGACAGTGACAGGGCCTCACTGTTTAGGGGTCAGTCAGTGACTCATCGACAGGGCCGCACTGTTGAGGGGTCACTCAGTGACACAGTGACAGGGCCGTAATGTCGAGGGGTCAGTCAGTGACACAGTGACAGGGCTGCACTATCGAGTGGTCAGTCCGTGACACAGTGAGAGGGCCGCACTTTCAAGCGGTCATTCAGTGACACAGTGACTGGGCCGCACTGTCAAGGGGTCAGTCAGTGACATATTGACAGGGCTGCACTATCGAGGGGTCAGTCAGTGACTCAGTGACAGGGCCACACCGTCGAGGGGTCAGTCAGGCAGTGACACAGTGACAGGGCCGCACTGTCGAGGGGTCAGTCAGTGACTCAGTGACAGGGCCGCACTGTTGAGTGGTCAGTCAGTGACACAGTGACAGGGCTGCACTGTTGAGTGGTCAGTGAGTGACACAGTGACAGGGCCGCACTGTCGAGGGGTCAGTCAGTGATACAGTGACAGGGCCGCACTGTTGAGGGGTCAGTCAGTGACACAGTGACAGGGCTGCGCTATCGAGTGGTCAGTCAGGGATACGGTGACAGCGCCGCACAATCGAGCGGTCAGTCAGTGACACAGTGACAGGGCCACACTGTCGAGGGGTCAGTCAGGCAGTGACACAGTGACAGGGCCACACTGTCGAGCGGTCTGTCAGTGACACAGTGACAGGGCCGCACTGTCGAGGGGTCAGTCAGTGACTCAGTGACAGGGCCGCACTGTTGAGGGGTCAGTCAGTGACACAGTGACAGGGCCGCACTGTTGAGTGGTCAGTTAGTGACTCAGTGACAGGGCCGCACTTTTGAGTGGTCAGTCAGTGACACAGTGACAGGGCCGCACTGTCGACGGGTCAGTCAGTGACACAATGACAGGGCCGCACTGTCAAGCGGTCAGTCATTGACACAGTGACAGGGCCACACTGTCAAGCGGTTAGTCAGTGACACAGTGACAGGGCCGCACTGTCGACGGGTCAGTCAGTGACACAATGACAGGGCCGCACTGTCGAGGGGTCATTCAATAACACAGTGACGAGGCCGCATTATCGAGGGGTCAGTCAGTGACACAGTGACAGGGCTGCACTATCGAGCGGTCATTCAGTGACACTGTGACAGGGCTACACGGTCAAGGGGTCAGTCAGTGACACAGTGACAGGGCCGCACTGTCGAGGGGTCAGTCAGTGACACAGTGACAGGGCCGCACTGTCGAGGGGTCAGTCCGTGACACAGTGACAGGGCCGCACTGTCGAGGGGTCAGTCAGTGAGACAGTGACAGGGCCGCACTGTTGAGGGTACAGTCAGTGACGCAGTGACAGGGCCGCACTGTCGATGGATCAGTCAGTGACACAGTGACAGGGCTGCACTGTCGAAGGGTCAGTCAGTCAGTGACACAGTGACAGGGCCGCACTGTCGAGGGGTCAGTCAGTGACACAGTGACAGGGCCGCACTGTCGATGGGTCAGTCAGTGACTCAGTGAAAGGGCCGCACTGTCGAGGGGTCAATCATTGACACAGTGACAGGGCTGCACTATTGAGGGGCCAGTCTGTGACATAGTCACAGGGCTGCACTATCGAGCGGTCAGTTAGTGACACTGTGACAGGGCTGCACTATCGAGCGGTCAGTCAGCGATACGGTGACAGCGCCGCGCTATCGAGCGGTCAGTCAGTGACACAGTGACAGGGCCACACTCTCGAGCGGTCAGTCAGTGACACAGTGACAGGGCCACACTGTCGAGTGGTCAGTCAGTGACACAGTGACAGGGCCGCACTGTCGAGGGGTCAGTCAGTGACTCAGTGACAGGGTCGCACTGTTGAGTGGTCAGTAAGTGACACAGTGACGGGGCCGCACTGTTGAGTGGTCAGTCAGTGAGGGCCGCACTCTCGAGGTGTCTGTCAGTGACTCACCGACAGGGCCGCACTGTTGAGGGGTCAGTCAGTGACACAGTGACAGGGCCGCACTGTTGAGTGGTCAGTCAGTGACTCAGTGACAGGGCCGCACTGTTGAGGGGTCAGTCAATGACACAGTGACAGGGCCGCACTGTTGAGTGGTCAGTCAGTGACTCAGTGACAGGGCCGCACTTTTGAGTGGTCAGTCAGTGACACAGTGACAGGGCCGCACTGTCGATGGGTCAGTTAGTGACACAATGACAGGGCCGCACTGTCAAGCGGTCAGTCATTGACACAGTGACAGGGCCACACTGTCAAGCGGTTAGTCAGTGACACAGTGACAGGGCCGCACTGTCGACGGGTCAGTCAGTGACACAATGACAGGGCCGCACTGTCGGGGGGTCATTCAATAACACAGTGACGAGGCCGCATTATTGAGGGGTCAGTCAGTGACACAGTGACAGGGCTGCACTATCGAGCGGTCATTCAGTGACACTGTGACAGGGCTGCACTATCGAGCGGTCAGTCAGCGATACGGTGACAGCGCCGCGCTATCGAGCGGTCAGTCAGTGACACAGTGACAGGGCCACACTCTCGAGCGGTCAGTCAGTGACACAGTGACAGGGCCACACTGTCTAGTGGTCAGTCAGTGACACAGTGACAGGGCCGCACTGTCGAGGGGTCAGTCAGTGACTCAGTGACAGGGTCGCACTGTTGAGTGGTCAGTAAGTGACACAGTGACGGGGCCGCACTGTTGAGTGGTCAGTCAGTGAGGGCCGCACTCTCGAGGTGTCTGTCAGTGACTCACCGACAGGGCCGCACTGTTGAGGGGTCAGTCAGTGACACAGTGACAGGGCCGCACTGTTGAGTGGTCAGTCAGTGACTCAGTGACAGGGCCGCACTGTTGAGGGGTCAGTCAATGACACAGTGACAGGGCCGCACTGTTGAGTGGTCAGTCAGTGACTCAGTGACAGGGCCGCACTTTTGAGTGGTCAGTCAGTGACACAGTGACAGGGCCGCACTGTCGATGGGTCAGTTAGTGACACAATGACAGGGCCGCACTGTCAAGCGGTCAGTCATTGACACAGTGACAGGGCCGCACTGTCAAGCGGTTAGTCAGTGACACAGTGACAGGGCCGCACTGTCGACGGGTCAGTCAGTGACACAATGACAGGGCCGCACTGTCGAGGGGTCATTCAATAACACAGTGACGAGGCCGCATTATCGAGGGGTCAGTCAGTGACACAGTGACAGGGCTGCACTATCGAGCGGTCATTCAGTGACACTGTGACAGGGCTACACGGTCAAGGGGTCAGTCAGTGACACAGTGACAGGGCCGCACTGTCGAGGGGTCAGTCAGTGACACAGTGACAGGGCCGCACTGTCGAGGGGTCAGTCCGTGACACAGTGACAGGGCCGCACTGTCGAGGGGTCAGTCAGTGAGACAGTGACAGGGCCGCACTGTTGAGGGTACAGTCAGTGACGCAGTGACAGGGCCGCACTGTCGATGGATCAGTCAGTGACACAGTGACAGGGCTGCACTGTCGAAGGGTCAGTCAGTCAGTGACACAGTGACAGGGCCGCACTGTCGAGGGGTCAGTCAGTGACACAGTGACAGGGCCGCACTGTCGAGTGGTCAGTCAGTGACACAGTGACAGGGCCGCACTGTCGAGTGGTCAGTCAGTGACACAGTGAAAGGGCCGCACTGTCGAGGGGTCAGTCAGTGACACAGTGACAGGGCCGCACTGTCGAGGGGTCAGTCAGTGACACAGTGACAGGGCCGCATTGTCGAGGGGTCAGTCAGTGACACATTGACAGGGCCGCACTGTTGAGGGGTCAGTCAGTGACGCAGTGACAAGTCCGCACTATCGAAGGGTCAGTCAGTCAGTGACACAGTGACAGGGCCGCACTGTCGAAGGCTCAGTCAGTGACACAGTGACAGGGCCGCACTGTCGAGGGGTCAGTCAGTGCGACAGTGACAGGGCCTCACTGTTTAGGGGTCAGTCAGTGACTCATCGACAGGGCCGCACTGTTGAGGGGTCACTCAGTGACACAGTGACAGGGCCGTAATGTCGAGGGGTCAGTCAGTGACACAGTGACAGGGCTGCACTATCGAGTGGTCAGTCCGTGACACAGTGAGAGGGCCGCACTTTCAAGCGGTCATTCAGTGACACAGTGACAGGGCCGCACTGTCAAGGGGTCAGTCAGTGACATAGTGACAGGGCTGCACTATCGAGGGGTCAGTCAGTGACTCAGTGACAGGGCTGCACTGTCGAGGTGTCAGTCAGTGACACAGTGACAGGGCCGCACTATTGAGGGGTCAGTCAGTGACTCAGTGATAGGGCTGCACTGTCGAGGGGTCAGTCAGTGACACAGTGACAGGGACTCACTGTTTAGGGGTCAGTCAGCGTGGGCCGCACTGTCGAGCGGTCAGTCAGTGACTCAGCGACAGGGCCGCACTGTTGAGGGATCAGTCAGTGACACAGTGACAGGGCCGCAATGTCGAGGGGTCAGTCAGTGACACAGTGACAGGGTCGCACTCTTGAGTGGTCAGTCCGTGACTCATTGACAGGGCCGCACTGTCAAGCGGTCAGTCAGTGACACAGTGACAGGGCCGCACTATCGAGCGGTAAGTCAGTGACACAGTGACAGGGCCGCACTGTCGAGTGGTCAGTCAGTGACACAGTGACAGGGCCGCACTGTCGAGGGGTCAGTCAGTGACACAGTGACAGGGCCGCACTGTCGAGGGGTCAGTCAGTGACACAGTGACAGGGCCGCACTGTCGAGGGGTCAGTCAGTGACACAGTGACAGGGCCGCACTGTCGAGGGGTCAGTCAGTGACACAGTGAGAGGGCCGCACTGTCGAGGGGTCAGTCAGTGACACATTGACAGGGCCGCACTGTTGAGCGGTCAGTCAGTGACACAGTGATAGGGCCGCACTATCGAAGGGTCAGTCAGTCAGTGACACAGTGACAGGGCCGCACTGTCGAGGGGTCTGTCAGTGACACAGTGACAGGGCTGCACTGTCGAAGGGTCAGTCAGTCAGTGACACAGTGACAGTGCCTCACTGTCGAGGGGTCAGTCCTTGCGACAGTGACAGTGCCACACTGTCAAGTGGTCAGTCAGTGTGACAGTGACAGGGCCACACTGTCGAGGGGTCAGTCAGTGACACAGTGACAGTGCCGCACTGTCGAGGGGTCAGTCCTTGCGACAGTGACAGTGCCACACTGTCAAGTGGTCAGTCAGTGCGACAGTGACAGGGCTACACTTTCGAGGGGTCAGTCAGAAACACAGTGACAGGGCCGCACTGTCGAGGGGTCAGTCAGAAACACAGTGACAGGGCCGCACTATCGAGGGGTCAGTCAGTGATACATTGACAGGGCCGCACTGTTGAGGGGTCAGTCAGTGACACATTGACAGGACCGCACTGTCGAGGGGTCAGTCAGTGACGCAGTGACAGGGCCGCACTGTTGAGGGGTCAGTCAGTGACGCAGTGACAGGGCCGCACTGTCGAGGGGTCAGTCAGTGACGCAGTGACAGGGCCGCACTGTTGAGAGGACAGTCAGTGACAAATTGACAGGGCCGCACTGTTGAGGGGTCAGTCAGTGACACAGTGACAGGGCCGCACTGTTGAGTGGTCAGTCAGTGACACAGTGACAGGGCCGCACTGTTGAGGCGTCAGTCAGTGACACAGTGACAGGGCCGCACTGTCGAGGGGTCAGTCAGTGACACAGTGACAGGGCCGCACTGTTGAGTGGTCAGTCAGTGACACAGTGACAGGGCCGCACTATCGAGGGGTCAGTCAGTGACACAGTGACAGGGCCGCACTATTGAGAGGTCAGTCAGTGACACAGTGACAGGGCCGCACTGTCGAGGGTCAGTCAGTGACACAGTGACAGGGCCGCACTGTCGAGGGGTCAGTCAGTGACACAGTGACAGGGCCGCACTGTCGAGGGGTCAGTCAGTGACACATTGACAGGGCCGCACTGTTGAGGGGTCAGTCAGTGACGCAGTGACAAGGCCGCACTATCGAAGGGTCAGTCAGTCAGTGACACAGTGACAGGGCCGCACTGTCGAGGGGTCAGTCAGTGACACAGTGACAGGGCTGCTCTGTCGAAGGGTCAGTCAGTCAGTGACACAGTGACAGGGTCGCACTGTCGAGGGGTCAGTCAGTGCGACAGTGACAGTGTCGCACTGTCGAGGGGTCAGTCCTTGCGACAGTGACAGGGCCACACTGTCAAGTGGACAGTCAGTGCGATAGTGACAGGGCCGCACTGTCGAGGGGTCAGTCAGAAACACAGTGACAGGGCCGCACTATCGAGCGTTAAGTCAGTGACACAGTGACGGGGCCGCACTGTCGAGGGGTCAGTCAGTGACACAGTGACAGGGCCGCACTGTCGAGGGGTCAGTCAGTGACACAGTGACAGGGCCGCACTGTCGAGGGGTCAGTCAGTGACACAGTGACAGGGCCGCACTGTCGAGGGGTCAGTCAGTGACACAGTGAGAGGGCCGCACTGTCGAGGGGTCAGTCAGTGACACATTGACAGGGCAGCACTGTTGAGGGGTCAGTCAGTGACACAGTGATAGGGCCGAACTATCGAAGGGTCAGTCAGTCAGTGACACAGTGACAGGGCCGCACTGTCGAGGGGTCTGTCAGTGACACAGTGACAGGGCTGCACTGTCGAAGGGTCAGTCAGTCAGTGACACAGTGACAGTGCCTCACTGTCGAGGGGTCAGTCCTTGCGACAGTGACAGTGCCACACTGTCAAGTGGTCAGTCAGTGTGACAGTGACAGGGCCACACTGTCGAGGGGTCAGTCAGTGACACAGTGACAGTGCCGCACTGTCGAGGGGTCAGTCCTTGCGACAGTGACAGTGCCACACTGTCAAGTGGTCAGTCAGTGCGACAGTGACAGGGCTACACTGTCGAGGGGTCAGTCAGAAACACAGTGACTGGGCCGCACTGTCGAGGGGTCAGTCAGAAACACAGTGACAGGGCCGCACTATCGAGGGGTCAGTCAGTGATACATTGACAGGGCTGCGCTGTTGAGGGATCAGTCAGTGACACATTGACAGGGCCGCACTGTCGAGGGGTCAGTCAGTGACGCAGTGACAGGGCCGCACTGTTGAGGGGTCAGTCAGTGACGCAGTGACAGGGCCGCACTGTCGAGGGGTCAGTCAGTGACGCAGTGACAGGGCCGCACTGTTGAGAGGACAGTCAGTGACAAATTGACAGGGCCGCACTGTTGAGGGGTCAGTCAGTGACACAGTGACAGGGCCGCACTGTTGAGTGGTCAGTCAGTGACACATTGACAGGGCCGCACTGTTGAGGCGTCAGTCAGTGACACAGTGACAGGGCCGCACTGTCGAGGGGTCAGTCAGTGACACAGTGACAGGGCCGCACTGTTGAGTGGTCAGTCAGTGACACAGTGACAGGGCCGCACTGTCGAGGGGTCCGTCAGTGACACAGTGACAGGGCCGCACTATTGAGAGGTCAGTCAGTGACACAGTGACAGGGCCGCACTGTCGAGGGTCAGTCAGTGACACAGTGACAGGGCCGCACTGTCGAGGGGTCAGTCAGTGACACAGTGACAGGGCCGCACTGTCGAGGGGTCAGTCAGTGACACATTGACAGGGCCGCACTGTTGAGGGGTCAGTCAGTGACGCAGTGACAAGGCCGCACTATCGAAGGGTCAGTCAGTCAGTGACACAGTGACAGGGCCGCACTGTCGAGGGGTCAGTCAGTGACTCAGTGACAGGGTCGCACTGTTGAGTGGTCAGTAAGTGACACAGTGATGGGGCCGCACTGTTGAGTGGTCAGTCAGTGAGGGCCGCACTCTCGAGGTGTCTGTCAGTGACTCACCGACAGGGCCGCACTGTTGAGGGGTCAGTCAGTGACACAGTGACAGGGCCGCACTGTTGAGTGGTCAGTCAGTGACTCAGTGACAGGGCCGCACTGTTGAGGGGTCAGTCAATGACACAGTGACAGGGCCGCACTGTTGAGTGGTCAGTCAGTGACTCAGTGACAGGGCCGCACTTTTGAGTGGTCAGTCAGTGACACAGTGACAGGGCCGCACTGTCGATGGGTCAGTTAGTGACACAATGACAGGGCCGCACTGTCAAGCGGTCAGTCATTGACACAGTGACAGGGCCACACTGTCAAGCGGTTAGTCAGTGACACAGTGACAGGGCCGCACTGTCGACGGGTCAGTCAGTGACACAATGACAGGGCCGCACTGTCGAGGGGTCATTCAATAACACAGTGACGAGGCCGCATTATCGAGGGGTCAGTCAGTGACACAGTGACAGGGCTGCACTATCGAGCGGTCATTCAGTGACACTGTGACAGGGCTGCACTATCGAGCGGTCAGTCAGCGATACGGTGACAGCGCCGCGCTATCGAGCGGTCAGTCAGTGACACAGTGACAGGGCCGCACTGTTGAGTGGTCAGTCAGTGACACAGTGACAGGGCTGCACTGTTGAGTGGTCAGTGAGTGACACAGTGACAGGGCCGCACTGTCGAGGGGTCAGTCAGTGATACAGTGACAGGGCCGCACTGTTGAGGGGTCAGTCAGTGACACAGTGACAGGGCTGCGCTATCGAGTGGTCAGTCAGGGATACGGTGACAGCGCCGCACAATCGAGCGGTCAGTCAGTGACACAGTGACAGGGCCACACTGTCGAGGGGTCAGTCAGGCAGTGACACAGTGACAGGGCCACACTGTCGAGCGGTCTGTCAGTGACACAGTGACAGGGCCGCACTGTCGAGGGGTCAGTCAGTGACTCAGTGACAGGGCCGCACTGTTGAGGGGTCAGTCAGTGACACAGTGACAGGGCCGCACTGTTGAGTGGTCAGTTAGTGACTCAGTGACAGGGCCGCACTTTTGAGTGGTCAGTCAGTGACACAGTGACAGGGCCGCACTGTCGACGGGTCAGTCAGTGACACAATGACAGGGCCGCACTGTCAAGCGGTCAGTCATTGACACAGTGACAGGGCCACACTGTCAAGCGGTTAGTCAGTGACACAGTGACAGGGCCGCACTGTCGACGGGTCAGTCAGTGACACAATGACAGGGCCGCACTGTCGAGGGGTCATTCAATAACACAGTGACGAGGCCGCATTATCGAGGGGTCAGTCAGTGACACAGTGACAGGGCTGCACTATCGAGCGGTCATTCAGTGACACTGTGACAGGGCTACACGGTCAAGGGGTCAGTCAGTGACACAGTGACAGGGCCGCACTGTCGAGGGGTCAGTCAGTGACACAGTGACAGGGCCGCACTGTCGAGGGGTCAGTCCGTGACACAGTGACAGGGCCGCACTGTCGAGGGGTCAGTCAGTGAGACAGTGACAGGGCCGCACTGTTGAGGGTACAGTCAGTGACGCAGTGACAGGGCCGCACTGTCGATGGATCAGTCAGTGACACAGTGACAGGGCTGCACTGTCGAAGGGTCAGTCAGTCAGTGACACAGTGACAGGGCCGCACTGTCGAGGGGTCAGTCAGTGACACAGTGACAGGGCCGCACTGTCGATGGGTCAGTCAGTGACTCAGTGAAAGGGCCGCACTGTCGAGGGGTCAATCATTGACACAGTGACAGGGCTGCACTATTGAGGGGCCAGTCTGTGACTTAGTCACAGGGCTGCACTATCGAGCGGTCAGTTAGTGACACTGTGACAGGGCTGCACTATCGAGCGGTCAGTCAGCGATACGGTGACAGCGCCGCGCTATCGAGCGGTCAGTCAGTGACACAGTGACAGGGCCACACTCTCGAGCGGTCAGTCAGTGACACAGTGACAGGGCCACACTGTCGAGTGGTCAGTCAGTGACACAGTGACAGGGCCGCACTGTCGAGGGGTCAGTCAGTGACTCAGTGACAGGGTCGCACTGTTGAGTGGTCAGTAAGTGACACAGTGATGGGGCCGCACTGTTGAGTGGTCAGTCAGTGAGGGCCGCACTCTCGAGGTGTCTGTCAGTGACTCACCGACAGGGCCGCACTGTTGAGGGGTCAGTCAGTGACACAGTGACAGGGCCGCACTGTTGAGTGGTCAGTCAGTGACTCAGTGACAGGGCCGCACTGTTGAGGGGTCAGTCAATGACACAGTGACAGGGCCGCACTGTTGAGTGGTCAGTCAGTGACTCAGTGACAGGGCCGCACTTTTGAGTGGTCAGTCAGTGACACAGTGACAGGGCCGCACTGTCGATGGGTCAGTTAGTGACACAATGACAGGGCCGCACTGTCAAGCGGTCAGTCATTGACACAGTGACAGGGCCACACTGTCAAGCGGTTAGTCAGTGACACAGTGACAGGGCCGCACTGTCGACGGGTCAGTCAGTGACACAATGACAGGGCCGCACTGTCGAGGGGTCATTCAATAACACAGTGACGAGGCCGCATTATCGAGGGGTCAGTCAGTGACACAGTGACAGGGCTGCACTATCGAGCGGTCATTCAGTGACACTGTGACAGGGCTGCACTATCGAGCGGTCAGTCAGCGATACGGTGACAGCGCCGCGCTATCGAGCGGTCAGTCAGTGACACAGTGACAGGGCCACACTCTCGAGCGGTCAGTCAGTGACACAGTGACAGGGCCACACTGTCGAGTGGTTAGTCAGTGACACAGTGACAGGGCCGCACTGTCGAGGGGTCAGTCAGTGACTCAGTGACAGGGTCGCACTGTTGAGTGGTCAGTAAGTGACACAGTGACGGGGCCGCACTGTTGAGTGGTCAGTCAGTGAGGGCCGCACTCTCGAGGTGTCTGTCAGTGACTCACCGACAGGGCCGCACTGTTGAGGGGTCAGTCAGTGACACAGTGACAGGGCCGCACTGTTGAGTGGTCAGTCAGTGACTCAGTGACAGGGCCGCACTGTTGAGGGGTCAGTCAATGACACAGTGACAGGGCCGCACTGTTGAGTGGTCAGTCAGTGACTCAGTGACAGGGCCGCACTTTTGAGTGGTCAGTCAGTGACACAGTGACAGGGCCGCACTGTCGATGGGTCAGTTAGTGACACAATGACAGGGCCGCACTGTCAAGCGGTCAGTCATTGACACAGTGACAGGGCCACACTGTCAAGCGGTTAGTCAGTGACACAGTGACAGGGCCGCACTGTCGACGGGTCAGTCAGTGACACAATGACAGGGCCGCACTGTCGAGGGGTCATTCAATAACACAGTGACGAGGCCGCATTATCGAGGGGTCAGTCAGTGACACAGTGACAGGGCTGCACTATCGAGCGGTCATTCAGTGACACTGTGACAGGGCTACACGGTCAAGGGGTCAGTCAGTGACACAGTGACAGGGCCGCACTGTCGAGGGGTCAGTCAGTGACACAGTGACAGGGCCGCACTGTCGAGGGGTCAGTCCGTGACACAGTGACAGGGCCGCACTGTCGAGGGGTCAGTCAGTGAGACAGTGACAGGGCCGCACTGTTGAGGGTACAGTCAGTGACGCAGTGACAGGGCCGCACTGTCGATGGATCAGTCAGTGACACAGTGACAGGGCTGCACTGTCGAAGGGTCAGTCAGTCAGTGACACAGTGACAGGGCCGCACTGTCGAGGGGTCAGTGAGTGACACAGTGACAGGGCCGCACTGTCGAGTGGTCAGTCAGTGACACAGTGACAGGGCCGCACTGTCGAGTGGTCAGTCAGTGACACAGTGAAAGGGCCGCACTGTCGAGGGGTCAGTCAGTGACACAGTGACAGGGCCGCACTGTCGAGGGGTCAGTCAGTGACACAGTGACAGGCCGCATTGTCGAGGGGTCAGTCAGTGACACATTGACAGGGCCGCACTGTTGAGGGGTCAGTCAGTGACGCAGTGACAAGTCCGCACTATCGAAGGGTCAGTCAGTCAGTGACACAGTGACAGGGCCGCACTGTCGAAGGCTCAGTCAGTGACACAGTGACAGGGCCGCACTGTCGAGGGGTCAGTCAGTGCGACAGTGACAGGGCCTCACTGTTTAGGGGTCAGTCAGTGACTCATCGACAGGGCCGCACTGTTGAGGGGTCACTCAGTGACACAGTGACAGGGCCGTAATGTCGAGGGGTCAGTCAGTGACACAGTGACAGGGCTGCACTATCGAGTGGTCAGTCCGTGACACAGTGAGAGGGCCGCACTGTCAAGCGGTCATTCAGTGACACAGTGACAGGGCCGCACTGTCAAGGGGTCAGTCAGTGACATAGTGACAGGGCTGCACTATCGAGGGGTCAGTCAGTGACTCAGTGACAGGGCTGCACTGTCGAGGTGTCAGTCAGTGACACAGTGACAGGGCCGCACTATTGAGGGGTCAGTCAGTGACTCAGTGACAGGGCTGCACTGTCGAGGGGTCAGTCAGTGACACAGTGACAGGGACTCACTGTTTAGGGGTCAGTCAGCGTGGGCCGCACTGTCGAGCGGTCAGTCAGTGACTCAGCGACAGGGCCGCACTGTCGAGGGATCAGTCAGTGACACAGTGACAGGGCCGCAATGTCGAGGGGTCAGTCAGTGACACAGTGACAGGGTCGCACTCTTGAGTGGTCAGTCCGTGACACATTGACAGGGCCGCACTGTCAAGCGGTCAGTCAGTGACACAGTGACAGGGCCGCACTATCGAGCGGTAAGTCAGTGACACAGTGACAGGGCCGCACTGTCGAGTGGTCAGTCAGTGACAGAGTGACAGGGCCGCACTGTCGAGGGGTCAGTGAGTGACACAGTGACAGGGCCGCACTGTCGAGGGGTCAGTCAGTGACACAGTGACAGGGCCGCACTGTCGAGGGGTCAGTCAGTGACACAGTGACAGGGCCGCACTGTCGAGGGGTCAGTCAGTGACACAGTGAGAGGGCCGCACTGTCGAGGGGTCAGTCAGTGACACATTGACAGGGCCGCACTGTTGAGGGGTCAGTCAGTGACACTGTGATAGGGCCGCACTATCGAAGGGTCAGTCAGTCAGTGACACAGTGACAGGGCCGCACTGTCGAGGGGTCTGTCAGTGACACAGTGACAGGGCTGCACTGTCGAAGGGTCAGTCAGTCAGTGACACAGTGACAGTGCCTCACTGTCGAGGGGTCAGTCCTTGCGACAGTGACAGTGCCACACTGTCAAGTGGTCAGTCAGTGTGACAGTGACAGGGCCACACTGTCGAGGGGTCAGTCAGTGACACAGTGACAGTGCCGCACTGTCGAGGGGTCAGTCCTTGCGACAGTGACAGTGCCACACTGTCAAGTGGTCAGTCAGTGCGACAGTGACAGGGCTACACTTTCGAGGGGTCAGTCAGAAACACAGTGACAGGGCCGCACTGTCGAGGGGTCAGTCAGAAACACAGTGACAGGGCCGCACTATCGAGGGGTCAGTCAGTGATACATTGACAGGGCCGCACTGTTGAGGGGTCAGTCAGTGACACATTGACAGGACCGCACTGTCGAGGGGTCAGTCAGTGACGCAGTGACAGGGCCGCACTGTTGAGGGGTCAGTCAGTGACGCAGTGACAGGGCCGCACTGTCGAGGGGTCAGTCAGTGACGCAGTGACAGGGCCGCACTGTTGAGAGGACAGTCAGTGACAAATTGACAGGGCCGCACTGTTGAGGGGTCAGTCAGTGACACAGTGACAGGGCCGCACTGTTGAGTGGTCAGTCAGTGACACAGTGACAGGGCCGCACTGTTGAGGCGTCAGTCAGTGACACAGTGACAGGGCCGCACTGTCGAGGGGTCAGTCAGTGACACAGTGACAGGGCCGCTCTGTTGAGTGGTCAGTCAGTGACACAGTGACAGGGCCGCACTATCGAGGGGTCAGTCAGTGACACAGTGACAGGGCCGCACTATTGAGAGGTCAGTCAGTGACACAGTGACAGGGCCGCACTGTCGAGGGTCAGTCAGTGACACAGTGACAGGGCCGCACTGTCGAGGGGTCAGTCAGTGACACAGTGACAGGGCCGCACTGTTGAGTGGTCAGTCAGTGACACAGTGACAGGGCCGCACTGTCGAGGGGTCCGTCAGTGACACAGTGACAGGGCCGCACTATTGAGAGGTCAGTCAGTGACACAGTGACAGGGCCGCACTGTCGAGGGTCAGTCAGTGACACAGTGACAGGGCCGCACTGTCGAGGGGTCAGTCAGTGACACAGTGACAGGGCCGCACTGTCGAGGGGTCAGTCAGTGACACATTGACAGGGCCGCACTGTTGAGGGGTCAGTCAGTGACGCAGTGACAAGGCCGCACTATCGAAGGGTCAGTCAGTCAGTGACACAGTGACAGGGCCGCACTGTCGAGGGGTCAGTCAGTGACTCAGTGACAGGGTCGCACTGTTGAGTGGTCAGTAAGTGACACAGTGATGGGGCCGCACTGTTGAGTGGTCAGTCAGTGAGGGCCGCACTCTCGAGGTGTCTGTCAGTGACTCACCGACAGGGCCGCACTGTTGAGGGGTCAGTCAGTGACACAGTGACAGGGCCGCACTGTTGAGTGGTCAGTCAGTGACTCAGTGACAGGGCCGCACTGTTGAGGGGTCAGTCAATGACACAGTGACAGGGCCGCACTGTTGAGTGGTCAGTCAGTGACTCAGTGACAGGGCCGCACTTTTGAGTGGTCAGTCAGTGACACAGTGACAGGGCCGCACTGTCGATGGGTCAGTTAGTGACACAATGACAGGGCCGCACTGTCAAGCGGTCAGTCATTGACACAGTGACAGGGCCACACTGTCAAGCGGTTAGTCAGTGACACAGTGACAGGGCCGCACTGTCGACGGGTCAGTCAGTGACACAATGACAGGGCCGCACTGTCGAGGGGTCATTCAATAACACAGTGACGAGGCCGCATTATCGAGGGGTCAGTCAGTGACACAGTGACAGGGCTGCACTATCGAGCGGTCATTCAGTGACACTGTGACAGGGCTGCACTATCGAGCGGTCAGTCAGCGATACGGTGACAGCGCCGCGCTATCGAGCGGTCAGTCAGTGACACAGTGACAGGGCCGCACTGTTGAGTGGTCAGTCAGTGACACAGTGACAGGGCTGCACTGTTGAGTGGTCAGTGAGTGACACAGTGACAGGGCCGCACTGTCGAGGGGTCAGTCAGTGATACAGTGACAGGGCCGCACTGTTGAGGGGTCAGTCAGTGACACAGTGACAGGGCTGCGCTATCGAGTGGTCAGTCAGGGATACGGTGACAGCGCCGCACAATCGAGCGGTCAGTCAGTGACACAGTGACAGGGCCACACTGTCGAGGGGTCAGTCAGGCAGTGACACAGTGACAGGGCCACACTGTCGAGCGGTCTGTCAGTGACACAGTGACAGGGCCGCACTGTCGAGGGGTCAGTCAGTGACTCAGTGACAGGGCCGCACTGTTGAGGGGTCAGTCAGTGACACAGTGACAGGGCCGCACTGTTGAGTGGTCAGTTAGTGACTCAGTGACAGGGCCGCACTTTTGAGTGGTCAGTCAGTGACACAGTGACAGGGCCGCACTGTCGACGGGTCAGTCAGTGACACAATGACAGGGCCGCACTGTCAAGCGGTCAGTCATTGACACAGTGACAGGGCCACACTGTCAAGCGGTTAGTCAGTGACACAGTGACAGGGCCGCACTGTCGACGGGTCAGTCAGTGACACAATGACAGGGCCGCACTGTCGAGGGGTCATTCAATAACACAGTGACGAGGCCGCATTATCGAGGGGTCAGTCAGTGACACAGTGACAGGGCTGCACTATCGAGCGGTCATTCAGTGACACTGTGACAGGGCTACACGGTCAAGGGGTCAGTCAGTGACACAGTGACAGGGCCGCACTGTCGAGGGGTCAGTCAGTGACACAGTGACAGGGCCGCACTGTCGAGGGGTCAGTCCGTGACACAGTGACAGGGCCGCACTGTCGAGGGGTCAGTCAGTGAGACAGTGACAGGGCCGCACTGTTGAGGGTACAGTCAGTGACGCAGTGACAGGGCCGCACTGTCGATGGATCAGTCAGTGACACAGTGACAGGGCTGCACTGTCGAAGGGTCAGTCAGTCAGTGACACAGTGACAGGGCCGCACTGTCGAGGGGTCAGTCAGTGACACAGTGACAGGGCCGCACTGTCGATGGGTCAGTCAGTGACTCAGTGAAAGGGCCGCACTGTCGAGGGGTCAATCATTGACACAGTGACAGGGCTGCACTATTGAGGGGCCAGTCTGTGACTTAGTCACAGGGCTGCACTATCGAGCGGTCAGTTAGTGACACTGTGACAGGGCTGCACTATCGAGCGGTCAGTCAGCGATACGGTGACAGCGCCGCGCTATCGAGCGGTCAGTCAGTGACACAGTGACAGGGCCACACTCTCGAGCGGTCAGTCAGTGACACAGTGACAGGGCCACACTGTCGAGTGGTCAGTCAGTGACACAGTGACAGGGCCGCACTGTCGAGGGGTCAGTCAGTGACTCAGTGACAGGGTCGCACTGTTGAGTGGTCAGTAAGTGACACAGTGATGGGGCCGCACTGTTGAGTGGTCAGTCAGTGAGGGCCGCACTCTCGAGGTGTCTGTCAGTGACTCACCGACAGGGCCGCACTGTTGAGGGGTCAGTCAGTGACACAGTGACAGGGCCGCACTGTTGAGTGGTCAGTCAGTGACTCAGTGACAGGGCCGCACTGTTGAGGGGTCAGTCAATGACACAGTGACAGGGCCGCACTGTTGAGTGGTCAGTCAGTGACTCAGTGACAGGGCCGCACTTTTGAGTGGTCAGTCAGTGACACAGTGACAGGGCCGCACTGTCGATGGGTCAGTTAGTGACACAATGACAGGGCCGCACTGTCAAGCGGTCAGTCATTGACACAGTGACAGGGCCACACTGTCAAGCGGTTAGTCAGTGACACAGTGACAGGGCCGCACTGTCGACGGGTCAGTCAGTGACACAATGACAGGGCCGCACTGTCGAGGGGTCATTCAATAACACAGTGACGAGGCCGCATTATCGAGGGGTCAGTCAGTGACACAGTGACAGGGCTGCACTATCGAGCGGTCATTCAGTGACACTGTGACAGGGCTGCACTATCGAGCGGTCAGTCAGCGATACGGTGACAGCGCCGCGCTATCGAGCGGTCAGTCAGTGACACAGTGACAGGGCCACACTCTCGAGCGGTCAGTCAGTGACACAGTGACAGGGCCACACTGTCGAGTGGTTAGTCAGTGACACAGTGACAGGGCCGCACTGTCGAGGGGTCAGTCAGTGACTCAGTGACAGGGTCGCACTGTTGAGTGGTCAGTAAGTGACACAGTGACGGGGCCGCACTGTTGAGTGGTCAGTCAGTGAGGGCCGCACTCTCGAGGTGTCTGTCAGTGACTCACCGACAGGGCCGCACTGTTGAGGGGTCAGTCAGTGACACAGTGACAGGGCCGCACTGTTGAGTGGTCAGTCAGTGACTCAGTGACAGGGCCGCACTGTTGAGGGGTCAGTCAATGACACAGTGACAGGGCCGCACTGTTGAGGGGTCAGTCAGTGACTCAGTGACAGGGCCGCACTTTTGAGTGGTCAGTCAGTGACACAGTGACAGGGCCGCACTGTCGATGGGTCAGTTAGTGACACAATGACAGGGCCGCACTGTCAAGCGGTCAGTCATTGACACAGTGACAGGGCCACACTGTCAAGCGGTTAGTCAGTGACACAGTGACAGGGCCGCACTGTCGACGGGTCAGTCAGTGACACAATGACAGGGCCGCACTGTCGAGGGGTCATTCAATAACACAGTGACGAGGCCGCATTATCGAGGGGTCAGTCAGTGACACAGTGACAGGGCTGCACTATCGAGCGGTCATTCAGTGACACTGTGACAGGGCTACACGGTCAAGGGGTCAGTCAGTGACACAGTGACAGGGCCGCACTGTCGAGGGGTCAGTCAGTGACACAGTGACAGGGCCGCACTGTCGAGGGGTCAGTCCGTGACACAGTGACAGGGCCGCACTGTCGAGGGGTCAGTCAGTGAGACAGTGACAGGGCCGCACTGTTGAGGGTACAGTCAGTGACGCAGTGACAGGGCCGCACTGTCGATGGATCAGTCAGTGACACAGTGACAGGGCTGCACTGTCGAAGGGTCAGTCAGTCAGTGACACAGTGACAGGGCCGCACTGTCGAGGGGTCAGTGAGTGACACAGTGACAGGGCCGCACTGTCGAGTGGTCAGTCAGTGACACAGTGACAGGGCCGCACTGTCGAGTGGTCAGTCAGTGACACAGTGAAAGGGCCGCACTGTCGAGGGGTCAGTCAGTGACACAGTGACAGGGCCGCACTGTCGAGGGGTCAGTCAGTGACACAGTGACAGGCCGCATTGTCGAGGGGTCAGTCAGTGACACATTGACAGGGCCGCACTGTTGAGGGGTCAGTCAGTGACGCAGTGACAAGTCCGCACTATCGAAGGGTCAGTCAGTCAGTGACACAGTGACAGGGCCGCACTGTCGAAGGCTCAGTCAGTGACACAGTGACAGGGCCGCACTGTCGAGGGGTCAGTCAGTGCGACAGTGACAGGGCCTCACTGTTTAGGGGTCAGTCAGTGACTCATCGACAGGGCCGCACTGTTGAGGGGTCACTCAGTGACACAGTGACAGGGCCGTAATGTCGAGGGGTCAGTCAGTGACACAGTGACAGGGCTGCACTATCGAGTGGTCAGTCCGTGACACAGTGAGAGGGCCGCACTGTCAAGCGGTCATTCAGTGACACAGTGACAGGGCCGCACTGTCAAGGGGTCAGTCAGTGACATAGTGACAGGGCTGCACTATCGAGGGGTCAGTCAGTGACTCAGTGACAGGGCTGCACTGTCGAGGTGTCAGTCAGTGACACAGTGACAGGGCCGCACTATTGAGGGGTCAGTCAGTGACTCAGTGACAGGGCTGCACTGTCGAGGGGTCAGTCAGTGACACAGTGACAGGGACTCACTGTTTAGGGGTCAGTCAGCGTGGGCCGCACTGTCGAGCGGTCAGTCAGTGACTCAGCGACAGGGCCGCACTGTCGAGGGATCAGTCAGTGACACAGTGACAGGGCCGCAATGTCGAGGGGTCAGTCAGTGACACAGTGACAGGGTCGCACTCTTGAGTGGTCAGTCCGTGACACATTGACAGGGCCGCACTGTCAAGCGGTCAGTCAGTGACACAGTGACAGGGCCGCACTATCGAGCGGTAAGTCAGTGACACAGTGACAGGGCCGCACTGTCGAGTGGTCAGTCAGTGACAGAGTGACAGGGCCGCACTGTCGAGGGGTCAGTGAGTGACACAGTGACAGGGCCGCACTGTCGAGGGGTCAGTCAGTGACACAGTGACAGGGCCGCACTGTCGAGGGGTCAGTCAGTGACACAGTGACAGGGCCGCACTGTCGAGGGGTCAGTCAGTGACACAGTGAGAGGGCCGCACTGTCGAGGGGTCAGTCAGTGACACATTGACAGGGCCGCACTGTTGAGGGGTCAGTCAGTGACACTGTGATAGGGCCGCACTATCGAAGGGTCAGTCAGTCAGTGACACAGTGACAGGGCCGCACTGTCGAGGGGTCTGTCAGTGACACAGTGACAGGGCTGCACTGTCGAAGGGTCAGTCAGTCAGTGACACAGTGACAGTGCCTCACTGTCGAGGGGTCAGTCCTTGCGACAGTGACAGTGCCACACTGTCAAGTGGTCAGTCAGTGTGACAGTGACAGGGCCACACTGTCGAGGGGTCAGTCAGTGACACAGTGACAGTGCCGCACTGTCGAGGGGTCAGTCCTTGCGACAGTGACAGTGCCACACTGTCAAGTGGTCAGTCAGTGCGACAGTGACAGGGCTACACTTTCGAGGGGTCAGTCAGAAACACAGTGACAGGGCCGCACTGTCGAGGGGTCAGTCAGAAACACAGTGACAGGGCCGCACTATCGAGGGGTCAGTCAGTGATACATTGACAGGGCCGCACTGTTGAGGGGTCAGTCAGTGACACATTGACAGGACCGCACTGTCGAGGGGTCAGTCAGTGACGCAGTGACAGGGCCGCACTGTTGAGGGGTCAGTCAGTGACGCAGTGACAGGGCCGCACTGTCGAGGGGTCAGTCAGTGACGCAGTGACAGGGCCGCACTGTTGAGAGGACAGTCAGTGACAAATTGACAGGGCCGCACTGTTGAGGGGTCAGTCAGTGACACAGTGACAGGGCCGCACTGTTGAGTGGTCAGTCAGTGACACAGTGACAGGGCCGCACTGTTGAGGCGTCAGTCAGTGACACAGTGACAGGGCCGCACTGTCGAGGGGTCAGTCAGTGACACAGTGACAGGGCCGCTCTGTTGAGTGGTCAGTCAGTGACACAGTGACAGGGCCGCACTATCGAGGGGTCAGTCAGTGACACAGTGACAGGGCCGCACTATTGAGAGGTCAGTCAGTGACACAGTGACAGGGCCGCACTGTCGAGGGTCAGTCAGTGACACAGTGACAGGGCCGCACTGTCGAGGGGTCAGTCAGTGACACAGTGACAGGGCCGCACTGTTGAGTGGTCAGTCAGTGACACAGTGACAGGGCCGCACTGTCGAGGGGTCCGTCAGTGACACAGTGACAGGGCCGCACTATTGAGAGGTCAGTCAGTGACACAGTGACAGGGCCGCACTGTCGAGGGTCAGTCAGTGACACAGTGACAGGGCCGCACTGTCGAGGGGTCAGTCAGTGACACAGTGACAGGGCCGCACTGTCGAGGGGTCAGTCAGTGACACATTGACAGGGCCGCACTGTTGAGGGGTCAGTCAGTGACGCAGTGACAAGGCCGCACTATCGAAGGGTCAGTCAGTCAGTGACACAGTGACAGGGCCGCACTGTCGAGGGGTCAGTCAGTGACTCAGTGACAGGGTCGCACTGTTGAGTGGTCAGTAAGTGACACAGTGATGGGGCCGCACTGTTGAGTGGTCAGTCAGTGAGGGCCGCACTCTCGAGGTGTCTGTCAGTGACTCACCGACAGGGCCGCACTGTTGAGGGGTCAGTCAGTGACACAGTGACAGGGCCGCACTGTTGAGTGGTCAGTCAGTGACTCAGTGACAGGGCCGCACTGTTGAGGGGTCAGTCAATGACACAGTGACAGGGCCGCACTGTTGAGTGGTCAGTCAGTGACTCAGTGACAGGGCCGCACTTTTGAGTGGTCAGTCAGTGACACAGTGACAGGGCCGCACTGTCGATGGGTCAGTTAGTGACACAATGACAGGGCCGCACTGTCAAGCGGTCAGTCATTGACACAGTGACAGGGCCACACTGTCAAGCGGTTAGTCAGTGACACAGTGACAGGGCCGCACTGTCGACGGGTCAGTCAGTGACACAATGACAGGGCCGCACTGTCGAGGGGTCATTCAATAACACAGTGACGAGGCCGCATTATCGAGGGGTCAGTCAGTGACACAGTGACAGGGCTGCACTATCGAGCGGTCATTCAGTGACACTGTGACAGGGCTGCACTATCGAGCGGTCAGTCAGCGATACGGTGACAGCGCCGCGCTATCGAGCGGTCAGTCAGTGACACAGTGACAGGGCCGCACTGTTGAGTGGTCAGTCAGTGACACAGTGACAGGGCTGCACTGTTGAGTGGTCAGTGAGTGACACAGTGACAGGGCCGCACTGTCGAGGGGTCAGTCAGTGATACAGTGACAGGGCCGCACTGTTGAGGGGTCAGTCAGTGACACAGTGACAGGGCTGCGCTATCGAGTGGTCAGTCAGGGATACGGTGACAGCGCCGCACAATCGAGCGGTCAGTCAGTGACACAGTGACAGGGCCACACTGTCGAGGGGTCAGTCAGGCAGTGACACAGTGACAGGGCCACACTGTCGAGCGGTCTGTCAGTGACACAGTGACAGGGCCGCACTGTCGAGGGGTCAGTCAGTGACTCAGTGACAGGGCCGCACTGTTGAGGGGTCAGTCAGTGACACAGTGACAGGGCCGCACTGTTGAGTGGTCAGTTAGTGACACAGTGACAGGGCCGCACTTTTGAGTGGTCAGTCAGTGACACAGTGACAGGGCCGCACTGTCGACGGGTCAGTCAGTGACACAATGACAGGGCCGCACTGTCAAGCGGTCAGTCATTGACACAGTGACAGGGCCACACTGTCAAGCGGTTAGTCAGTGACACAGTGACAGGGCCGCACTGTCGACGGGTCAGTCAGTGACACAATGACAGGGCCGCACTGTCGAGGGGTCATTCAATAACACAGTGACGAGGCCGCATTATCGAGGGGTCAGTCAGTGACACAGTGACAGGGCTGCACTATCGAGCGGTCATTCAGTGACACTGTGACAGGGCTACACGGTCAAGGGGTCAGTCAGTGACACAGTGACAGGGCCGCACTGTCGAGGGGTCAGTCAGTGACACAGTGACAGGGCCGCACTGTCGAGGGGTCAGTCCGTGACACAGTGACAGGGCCGCACTGTCGAGGGGTCAGTCAGTGAGACAGTGACAGGGCCGCACTGTTGAGGGTACAGTCAGTGACGCAGTGACAGGGCCGCACTGTCGATGGATCAGTCAGTGACACAGTGACAGGGCTGCACTGTCGAAGGGTCAGTCAGTCAGTGACACAGTGACAGGGCCGCACTGTCGAGGGGTCAGTCAGTGACACAGTGACAGGGCCGCACTGTCGATGGGTCAGTCAGTGACTCAGTGAAAGGGCCGCACTGTCGAGGGGTCAATCATTGACACAGTGACAGGGCTGCACTATTGAGGGGCCAGTCTGTGACTTAGTCACAGGGCTGCACTATCGAGCGGTCAGTTAGTGACACTGTGACAGGGCTGCACTATCGAGCGGTCAGTCAGCGATACGGTGACAGCGCCGCGCTATCGAGCGGTCAGTCAGTGACACAGTGACAGGGCCACACTCTCGAGCGGTCAGTCAGTGACACAGTGACAGGGCCACACTGTCGAGTGGTCAGTCAGTGACACAGTGACAGGGCCGCACTGTCGAGGGGTCAGTCAGTGACTCAGTGACAGGGTCGCACTGTTGAGTGGTCAGTAAGTGACACAGTGATGGGGCCGCACTGTTGAGTGGTCAGTCAGTGAGGGCCGCACTCTCGAGGTGTCTGTCAGTGACTCACCGACAGGGCCGCACTGTTGAGGGGTCAGTCAGTGACACAGTGACAGGGCCGCACTGTTGAGTGGTCAGTCAGTGACTCAGTGACAGGGCCGCACTGTTGAGGGGTCAGTCAATGACACAGTGACAGGGCCGCACTGTTGAGTGGTCAGTCAGTGACTCAGTGACAGGGCCGCACTTTTGAGTGGTCAGTCAGTGACACAGTGACAGGGCCGCACTGTCGATGGGTCAGTTAGTGACACAATGACAGGGCCGCACTGTCAAGCGGTCAGTCATTGACACAGTGACAGGGCCACACTGTCAAGCGGTTAGTCAGTGACACAGTGACAGGGCCGCACTGTCGACGGGTCAGTCAGTGACACAATGACAGGGCCGCACTGTCGAGGGGTCATTCAATAACACAGTGACGAGGCCGCATTATCGAGGGGTCAGTCAGTGACACAGTGACAGGGCTGCACTATCGAGCGGTCATTCAGTGACACTGTGACAGGGCTGCACTATCGAGCGGTCAGTCAGCGATACGGTGACAGCGCCGCGCTATCGAGCGGTCAGTCAGTGACACAGTGACAGGGCCACACTCTCGAGCGGTCAGTCAGTGACACAGTGACAGGGCCACACTGTCGAGTGGTTAGTCAGTGACACAGTGACAGGGCCGCACTGTCGAGGGGTCAGTCAGTGACTCAGTGACAGGGTCGCACTGTTGAGTGGTCAGTAAGTGACACAGTGACGGGGCCGCACTGTTGAGTGGTCAGTCAGTGAGGGCCGCACTCTCGAGGTGTCTGTCAGTGACTCACCGACAGGGCCGCACTGTTGAGGGGTCAGTCAGTGACACAGTGACAGGGCCGCACTGTTGAGTGGTCAGTCAGTGACTCAGTGACAGGGCCGCACTGTTGAGGGGTCAGTCAATGACACAGTGACAGGGCCGCACTGTTGAGTGGTCAGTCAGTGACTCAGTGACAGGGCCGCACTTTTGAGTGGTCAGTCAGTGACACAGTGACAGGGCCGCACTGTCGATGGGTCAGTTAGTGACACAATGACAGGGCCGCACTGTCAAGCGGTCAGTCATTGACACAGTGACAGGGCCACACTGTCAAGCGGTTAGTCAGTGACACAGTGACAGGGCCACACTGTCAAGCGGTTAGTCAGTGACACATTGACAGGGCCGCACTGTTGAGGGGTCAGTCAGTGACGCAGTGACAAGGCCGCACTATCGAAGGGTCAGTCAGTCAGTGACACAGTGACAGGGCCGCACTGTCGAGGGGTCAGTCAGTGACACAGTGACAGGGCTGCTCTGTCGAAGGGTCAGTCAGTCAGTGACACAGTGACAGGGTCGCACTGTCGAGGGGTCAGTCAGTGCGACAGTGACAGTGTCGCACTGTCGAGGGGTCAGTCCTTGCGACAGTGACAGGGCCACACTGTCAAGTGGACAGTCAGTGCGATAGTGACAGGGCCGCACTGTCGAGGGGTCAGTCAGAAACACAGTGACAGGGCCGCACTATCGAGCGTTAAGTCAGTGACACAGTGACGGGGCCGCACTGTCGAGGGGTCAGTCAGTGACACAGTGACAGGGCCGCACTGTCGAGGGGTCAGTCAGTGACACAGTGACAGGGCCGCACTGTCGAGGGATCAGTCAGTGACACAGTGACAGGGCCGCACTGTCGAGGGGTCAGTCAGTGACGCAGTGACAGGGCCGCACTGTTGAGGGGTCAGTCAGTGACGCAGTGACAGGGCCGCACTGTCGAGGGGTCAGTCAGTGACGCAGTGACAGGGCCGCACTGTTGAGAGGACAGTCAGTGACAAATTGACAGGGCCGCACTGTTGAGGGGTCAGTCAGTGACACAGTGACAGGGCCGCACTGTTGAGTGGTCAGTCAGTGACACATTGACAGGGCCGCACTGTTGAGGCGTCAGTCAGTGACACAGTGACAGGGCCGCACTGTCGAGGGGTCAGTCAGTGTCACAGTGACAGGGCCGCACTGTTGAGTGGTCAGTCAGTGACACAGTGACAGGGCCGCACTGTCGAGGGGTCAGTCAGTGACACAGTGACAGGGCCGCACTATTGAGAGGTCAGTCAGTGACACAGTGACAGGTCCGCACTGTCGAGGGTCAGTCAGTGACACAGTGACAGGGCCGCACTGTCGAGGGGTCAGTCAGTGACACAGTGACAGGGCCGCACTGTCGAGGGGTCAGTCAGTGACACATTGACAGGGCCGCACTGTTGAGGGGTCAGTCAGTGACGCAGTGACAAGGCCGCACTATCGAAGGGTCAGTCAGTCAGTGACACAGTGACAGGGCCGCACTGTCGAGGGGTCAGTCAGTGACACAGTGACAGGGCTGCTCTTTCGAAGGGTCAGTCAGTCAGTGACACAGTGACAGGGTCGCACTGTCGAGGGGTCAGTCAGTGCGACAGTGACAGTGCCGCACTGTCGAGGGGTCAGTCCTTGCGACAGTGACAGGGCCACACTGTCAAGTGGACAGTCAGTGCGATAGTGACAGGGCCGCACTGTCGAGGGGTCAGTGAGAAACACAGTGACATGGCGCACTATCGAGGGGTCAGTCAGTGATATATTGACAGGGCCGCACTGTTGAGGGTCTGTCAGTGACACATTGACAGGGCCGCACTGTTGAGGGGTCAGTCAGTGACACAGTGACAGGGCCGCACTGTTGAGTGGTCAGTCAGTGACACATTGACAGGGCCGCACTATTGAGGGGTCAGTCAGTGACACAGTGACAGGGCCGCACTGTCGAAGGGTCAGGTAGTCAGTGACAAAGTGACAGGGCTGCACTGTCGAGGGGCCCGTCAGTGACTCCGTGACAGGGCTACACGGTCAATGGGTCAGTCAGTGACACAGTGACAGGGCCGCACTGTCGAGGGGTCAGTCAGTGACACAGTGACAGGGCCGCACTGTCGAGGGGTCAGTCAGTGACACAGTGACAGGGCCGCACAGTCGAGGGGTCAGTCAGTGACACAGCGATAGGGCCGCACTATCGAGCGGTCAGTCCGTGACACAGTGACAGGGCCGCACTGTCGAGGGGTCAGTCAGTGACACAGTGACAGGGCCGCACTATCGAGCGGTCAGTCAGGGATACGGTGACAGCGCCGCACTATCGAGCGGTCAGTCAGTGACACAGTGACAGGGCCACACCGTCGAGGGGTCAGTCAGGCAGTGACACAGTGACAGGGCCGCACTGTCGAGGGGTCAGTCAGTGACTCAGTGACAGGGCCGCACTGTTGAGTGGTCAGTCAGTGACACAGTGACAGGGCTGCACTGTTGAGTGGTCAGTGATTGACACAGTGACAGGGCCGCACTGTCGAGGGGTCAGTCAGTGATACAGTGACAGGGCCGCACTGTTGAGGGGTCAGTCAGTGACACAGTGACAGGGCTGCGCTATCGAGTGGTCAGTCAGGGATACGGTGACAGCGCCGCACAATCGAGCGGTCAGTCAGTGACACAGTGACAGGGCCACACTGTCGAGGGGTCAGTCAGGCAGTGACACAGTGACAGGGCCACACTGTCGAGCGGTCTGTCAGTGACACAGTGACAGGGCCGCACTGTCGAGGGGTCAGTCAGTGACTCAGTGACAGGGCCGCACTGTTGAGGGGTCAGTCAGTGACACAGTGACAGGGCCGCACTGTTGAGTGGTCAGTTAGTGACTCAGTGACAGGGCCGCACTTTTGAGTGGTCAGTCAGTGACACAGTGACAGGGCCGCACTGTCGACGGGTCAGTCAGTGACACAATGACAGGGCCGCACTGTCAAGCGGTCAGTCATTGACACAGTGACAGGGCCACACTGTCAAGCGGTTAGTCAGTGACACAGTGACAGGGCCGCACTGTCGACGGGTCAGTCAGTGACACAATGACAGGGCCGCACTGTCGAGGGGTCATTCAATAACACAGTGACGAGGCCGCATTATCGAGGGGTCAGTCAGTGACACAGTGACAGGGCTGCACTATCGAGCGGTCATTCAGTGACACTGTGACAGGGCTACACGGTCAAGGGGTCAGTCAGTGACACAGTGACAGGGCCGCACTGTCGAGGGGTCAGTCAGTGACACAGTGACAGGGCCGCACTGTCGAGGGGTCAGTCCGTGACACAGTGACAGGGCCGCACTGTCGAGGGGTCAGTCAGTGAGACAGTGACAGGGCCGCACTGTTGAGGGTACAGTCAGTGACGCAGTGACAGGGCCGCACTGTCGATGGATCAGTCAGTGACACAGTGACAGGGCTGCACTGTCGAAGGGTCAGTCAGTCAGTGACACAGTGACAGGGCCGCACTGTCGAGGGGTCAGTCAGTGACACAGTGACAGGGCCGCACTGTCGAAGGGTCAGTCAGTGACTCAGTGAAAGGGCCGCACTGTCGAGGGGTCAATCATTGACACAGTGACAGGGCTGCACTATTGAGGGGCCAGTCTGTGACATAGTCACAGGGCTGCACTATCGAGCGGTCAGTTAGTGACACTGTGACAGGGCTGCACTATCGAGCGGTCAGTCAGCGATACGGTGACAGCGCCGCGCTATCGAGCGGTCAGTCAGTGACACAGTGACAGGGCCACACTCTCGAGCGGTCAGTCAGTGACACAGTGACAGGGCCACACTGTCGAGTGGTCAGTCAGTGACACAGTGACAGGGCCGCACTGTCGAGGGGTCAGTCAGTGACTCAGTGACAGGGTCGCACTGTTGAGTGGTCAGTAAGTGACACAGTGACGGGGCCGCACTGTTGAGTGGTCAGTCAGTGAGGGCCGCACTCTCGAGGTGTCTGTCAGTGACTCACCGACAGGGCCGCACTGTTGAGGGGTCAGTCAGTGACACAGTGACAGGGCCGCACTGTTGAGTGGTCAGTCAGTGACTCAGTGACAGGGCCGCACTGTTGAGGGGTCAGTCAATGACACAGTGACAGGGCCGCACTGTTGAGTGGTCAGTCAGTGACTCAGTGACAGGGCCGCACTTTTGAGTGGTCAGTCAGTGACACAGTGACAGGGCCGCACTGTCGATGGGTCAGTTAGTGACACAATGACAGGGCCGCACTGTCAAGCGGTCAGTCATTGACACAGTGACAGGGCCACACTGTCAAGCGGTTAGTCAGTGACACAGTGACAGGGCCGCACTGTCGACGGGTCAGTCAGTGACACAATGACAGGGCCGCACTGTCGGGGGGTCATTCAATAACACAGTGACGAGGCCGCATTATCGAGGGGTCAGTCAGTGACACAGTGACAGGGCTGCACTATCGAGCAGTCATTCAGTGACACTGTGACAGGGCTGCACTATCGAGCGGTCAGTCAGCGATACGGTGACAGCGCCGCGCTATCGAGCGGTCAGTCAGTGACACAGTGACAGGGCCACACTCTCGAGCGGTCAGTCAGTGACACAGTGACAGGGCCACACTGTCGAGTGGTCAGTCAGTGACACAGTGACAGGGCCGCACTGTCGAGGGGTCAGTCAGTGACTCAGTGACAGGGTCGCACTGTTGAGTGGTCAGTAAGTGACACAGTGACGGGGCCGCACTGTTGAGTGGTCAGTCAGTGAGGGCCGCACTCTCGAGGTGTCTGTCAGTGACTCACCGACAGGGCCGCACTGTTGAGGGGTCAGTCAGTGACACAGTGACAGGGCCGCACTGTTGAGTGGTCAGTCAGTGACTCAGTGACAGGGCCGCACTGTTGAGGGGTCAGTCAATGACACAGTGACAGGGCCGCACTGTTGAGTGGTCAGTCAGTGACTCAGTGACAGGGCCGCACTTTTGAGTGGTCAGTCAGTGACACAGTGACAGGGCCGCACTGTCGATGGGTCAGTTAGTGACACAATGACAGGGCCGCACTGTCAAGCGGTCAGTCATTGACACAGTGACAGGGCCGCACTGTCAAGCGGTTAGTCAGTGACACAGTGACAGGGCCGCACTGTCGACGGGTCAGTCAGTGACACAATGACAGGGCCGCACTGTCGAGGGGTCATTCAATAACACAGTGACGAGGCCGCATTATCGAGGGGTCAGTCAGTGACACAGTGACAGGGCTGCACTATCGAGCGGTCATTCAGTGACACTGTGACAGGGCTACACGGTCAAGGGGTCAGTCAGTGACACAGTGACAGGGCCGCACTGTCGAGGGGTCAGTCAGTGACACAGTGACAGGGCCGCACTGTCGAGGGGTCAGTCCGTGACACAGTGACAGGGCCGCACTGTCGAGGGGTCAGTCAGTGAGACAGTGACAGGGCCGCACTGTTGAGGGTACAGTCAGTGACGCAGTGACAGGGCCGCACTGTCGATGGATCAGTCAGTGACACAGTGACAGGGCTGCACTGTCGAAGGGTCAGTCAGTCAGTGACACAGTGACAGGGCCGCACTGTCGAGGGGTCAGTGAGTGAGACAGTGACAGGGCCGCACTGTCGAGTGGTCAGTCAGTGACACAGTGACAGGGCCGCACTGTCGAGTGGTCAGTCAGTGACACAGTGAAAGGGCCGCACTGTCGAGGGGTCAGTCAGTGACACAGTGACAGGGCCGCACTGTCGAGGGGTCAGTCAGTGACACAGTGACAGGGCCGCATTGTCGAGGGGTCAGTCAGTGACACATTGACAGGGCCGCACTGTTGAGGGGTCAGTCAGTGACGCAGTGACAAGTCCGCACTATCGAAGGGTCAGTCAGTCAGTGACACAGTGACAGGGCCGCACTGTCGAAGGCTCAGTCAGTGACACAGTGACAGGGCCGCACTGTCGAGGGGTCAGTCAGTGCGACAGTGACAGGGCCTCACTGTTTAGGGGTCAGTCAGTGACTCATCGACAGGGCCGCACTGTTGAGGGGTCACTCAGTGACACAGTGACAGGGCCGTAATGTCGAGGGGTCAGTCAGTGACACAGTGACAGGGCTGCACTATCGAGTGGTCAGTCCGTGACACAGTGAGAGGGCCGCACTTTCAAGCGGTCATTCAGTGACACAGTGACAGGGCCGCACTGTCAAGGGGTCAGTCAGTGACATAGTGACAGGGCTGCACTATCGAGGGGTCAGTCAGTGACTCAGTGACAGGGCTGCACTGTCGAGGTGTCAGTCAGTGACACAGTGACAGGGCCGCACTATTGAGGGGTCAGTCAGTGACTCAGTGATAGGGCTGCACTGTCGAGGGGTCAGTCAGTGACACAGTGACAGGGACTCACTGTTTAGGGGTCAGTCAGCGCGGGCCGCACTGTCGAGCGGTCAGTCAGTGACTCAGCGACAGGGCCGCACTGTTGAGGGATCAGTCAGTGACACAGTGACAGGGCCGCAATGTCGAGGGGTCAGTCAGTGACACAGTGACAGGGTCGCACTCTTGAGTGGTCAGTCCGTGACACATTGACAGGGCCGCACTGTCAAGCGGTCAGTCAGTGACACAGTGACAGGGCCGCACTATCGAGCGGTAAGTCAGTGACACAGTGACAGGGCCGCACTGTCGAGTGGTCAGTCAGTGACACAGTGACAGGGCCGCACTGTCGAGGGGTCAGTCAGTGACACAGTGACAGGGCCGCACTGTCGAGGGGTCAGTCAGTGACACAGTGACAGGGCCGCACTGTCGAGGGGTCAGTCAGTGACACAGTGACAGGGCCGCACTGTCGAGGGGTCAGTCAGTGACACAGTGAGAGGGCCGCACTGTCGAGGGGTCAGTCAGTGACACATTGACAGGGCCGCACTGTTGAGCGGTCAGTCAGTGACACAGTGATAGGGCCGCACTATCGAAGGGTCAGTCAGTCAGTGACACAGTGACAGGGCCGCACTGTCGAGGGGTCTGTCAGTGACACAGTGACAGGGCTGCACTGTCGAAGGGTCAGTCAGTCAGTGACACAGTGACAGTGCCTCACTGTCGAGGGGTCAGTCCTTGCGACAGTGACAGTGCCACACTGTCAAGTGGTCAGTCAGTGTGACAGTGACAGGGCCACACTGTCGAGGGGTCAGTCAGTGACACAGTGACAGTGCCGCACTGTCGAGGGGTCAGTCCTTGCGACAGTGACAGTGCCACACTGTCAAGTGGTCAGTCAGTGCGACAGTGACAGGGCTACACTTTCGAGGGGTCAGTCAGAAACACAGTGACAGGGCCGCACTGTCGAGGGGTCAGTCAGAAACACAGTGACAGGGCCGCACTATCGAGGGGTCAGTCAGTGATACATTGACAGGGCCGCACTGTTGAGGGGTCAGTCAGTGACACATTGACAGGACCGCACTGTCGAGGGGTCAGTCAGTGACGCAGTGACAGGGCCGCACTGTTGAGAGGACAGTCAGTGACAAATTGACAGGGCCGCACTGTTGAGGGGTCAGTCAGTGACACAGTGACAGGGCCGCACTGTTGAGTGGTCAGTCAGTGACACAGTGACAGGGCCGCACTGTTGAGGCGTCAGTCAGTGACACAGTGACAGGGCCGCACTGTCGAGGGGTCAGTCAGTGACACAGTGACAGGGCCGCACTGTTGAGTGGTCAGTCAGTGACACAGTGACAGGGCCGCACTATCGAGGGGTCAGTCAGTGACACAGTGACAGGGCCGCACTATTGAGAGGTCAGTCAGTGACACAGTGACAGGGCCGCACTGTCGAGGGTCAGTCAGTGACACAGTGACAGGGCCGCACTGTCGAGGGGTCAGTCAGTGACACAGTGACAGGGCCGCACTGTCGAGGGGTCAGTCAGTGACACATTGACAGGGCCGCACTGTTGAGGGGTCAGTCAGTGACGCAGTGACAAGGCCGCACTATCGAAGGGTCAGTCAGTCAGTGACACAGTGACAGGGCCGCACTGTCGAGGGGTCAGTCAGTGACACAGTGACAGGGCTGCTCTGTCGAAGGGTCAGTCAGTCAGTGACACAGTGACAGGGTCGCACTGTCGAGGGGTCAGTCAGTGCGACAGTGACAGTGTCGCACTGTCGAGGGGTCAGTCCTTGCGACAGTGACAGGGCCACACTGTCAAGTGGACAGTCAGTGCGATAGTGACAGGGCCGCACTGTCGAGGGGTCAGTCAGAAACACAGTGACAGGGCCGCACTATCGAGCGTTAAGTCAGTGACACAGTGACGGGGCCGCACTGTCGAGGGGTCAGTCAGTGACACAGTGACAGGGCCGCACTGTCGAGGGGTCAGTCAGTGACACAGTGACAGGGCCGCACTGTCGAGGGGTCAGTCAGTGACACAGTGACAGGGCCGCACTGTCGAGGGGTCAGTCAGTGACACAGTGAGAGGGCCGCACTGTCGAGGGGTCAGTCAGTGACACATTGACAGGGCAGCACTGTTGAGGGGTCAGTCAGTGACACAGTGACAGGGCCGAACTATCGAAGGGTCAGTCAGTCAGTGACACAGTGACAGGGCCGCACTGTCGAGGGGTCTGTCAGTGACACAGTGACAGGGCTGCACTGTCGAAGGGTCAGTCAGTCAGTGACACAGTGACAGTGCCTCACTGTCGAGGGGTCAGTCCTTGCGACAGTGACAGTGCCACACTGTCAAGTGGTCAGTCAGTGTGACAGTGACAGGGCCACACTGTCGAGGGGTCAGTCAGTGACACAGTGACAGTGCCGCACTGTCGAGGGGTCAGTCCTTGCGACAGTGACAGTGCCACACTGTCAAGTGGTCAGTCAGTGCGACAGTGACAGGGCTACACTGTCGAGGGGTCAGTCAGAAACACAGTGACAGGGCCGCACTGTCGAGGGGTCAGTCAGAAACACAGTGACAGGGCCGCACTATCGAGGGGTCAGTCAGTGATACATTGACAGGGCTGCGCTGTTGAGGGATCAGTCAGTGACACATTGACAGGGCCGCACTGTCGAGGGGTCAGTCAGTGACGCAGTGACAGGGCCGCACTGTTGAGGGGTCAGTCAGTGACGCAGTGACAGGGCCGCACTGTCGAGGGGTCAGTCAGTGACGCAGTGACAGGGCCGCACTGTTGAGAGGACAGTCAGTGACAAATTGACAGGGCCGCACTGTTGAGGGGTCAGTCAGTGACACAGTGACAGGGCCGCACTGTTGAGTGGTCAGTCAGTGACACATTGACAGGGCCGCACTGTTGAGGCGTCAGTCAGTGACACAGTGACAGGGCCGCACTGTCGAGGGGTCAGTCAGTGACACAGTGACAGGGCCGCACTGTTGAGTGGTCAGTCAGTGACACAGTGACAGGGCCGCACTATCGAGGGGTCAGTCAGTGACACAGTGACAGGGCCGCACTATTGAGAGGTCAGTCAGTGACACAGTGACAGGGCCGCACTGTCGAGGGTCAGTCAGTGACACAGTGACAGGGCCGCACTGTCGAGGGGTCAGTCAGTGACACAGTGACAGGGCCGCACTGTCGAGGGGTCAGTCAGTGACACATTGACAGGGCCGCACTGTTGAGGGGTCAGTCAGTGACGCAGTGACAAGGCCGCACTATCGAAGGGTCAGTCAGTCAGTGACACAGTGACAGGGCCGCACTGTCGAGGGGTCAGTCAGTGACACAGTGACAGGGCTGCTCTGTCGAAGGGTCAGTCAGTCAGTGACACAGTGACAGGGTCGCACTGTCGAGGGGTCAGTCAGTGCGACAGTGACAGTGTCGCACTGTCGAGGGGTCAGTCCTTGCGACAGTGACAGGGCCACACTGTCAAGTGGACAGTCAGTGCGATAGTGACAGGGCCGCACTGTCGAGGGGTCAGTCAGAAACACAGTGACAGGGCCGCACTATCGAGCGTTAAGTCAGTGACACAGTGACGGGGCCGCACTGTCGAGGGGTCAGTCAGTGACACAGTGACAGGGCCGCACTGTCGAGGGGTCAGTCAGTGACACAGTGACAGGGCCGCACTGTCGAGGGGTCAGTCAGTGACACAGTGACAGGGCCGCACTGTCGAGGGGTCAGTCAGTGACACAGTGAGAGGGCCGCACTGTCGAGGGGTCAGTCAGTGACACATTGACAGGGCAGCACTGTTGAGGGGTCAGTCAGTGACACAGTGATAGGGCCGAACTATCGAAGGGTCAGTCAGTCAGTGACACAGTGACAGGGCCGCACTGTCGAGGGGTCTGTCAGTGACACAGTGACAGGGCTGCACTGTCGAAGGGTCAGTCAGTCAGTGACACAGTGACAGTGCCTCACTGTCGAGGGGTCAGTCCTTGCGACAGTGACAGTGCCACACTGTCAAGTGGTCAGTCAGTGTGACAGTGACAGGGCCACACTGTCGAGGGGTCAGTCAGTGACACAGTGACAGTGCCGCACTGTCGAGGGGTCAGTCCTTGCGACAGTGACAGTGCCACACTGTCAAGTGGTCAGTCAGTGCGACAGTGACAGGGCTACACTGTCGAGGGGTCAGTCAGAAACACAGTGACTGGGCCGCACTGTCGAGGGGTCAGTCAGAAACACAGTGACAGGGCCGCACTATCGAGGGGTCAGTCAGTGATACATTGACAGGGCTGCGCTGTTGAGGGATCAGTCAGTGACACATTGACAGGGCCGCACTGTCGAGGGGTCAGTCAGTGACGCAGTGACAGGGCCGCACTGTTGAGGGGTCAGTCAGTGACGCAGTGACAGGGCCGCACTGTCGAGGGGTCAGTCAGTGACGCAGTGACAGGGCCGCACTGTTGAGAGGACAGTCAGTGACAAATTGACAGGGCCGCACTGTTGAGGGGTCAGTCAGTGACACAGTGACAGGGCCGCACTGTTGAGTGGTCAGTCAGTGACACATTGACAGGGCCGCACTGTTGAGGCGTCAGTCAGTGACACAGTGACAGGGCCGCACTGTCGAGGGGTCAGTCAGTGACACAGTGACAGGGCCGCACTGTTGAGTGGTCAGTCAGTGACACAGTGACAGGGCCGCACTGTCGAGGGGTCCGTCAGTGACACAGTGACAGGGCCGCACTATTGAGAGGTCAGTCAGTGACACAGTGACAGGGCCGCACTGTCGAGGGTCAGTCAGTGACACAGTGACAGGGCCGCACTGTCGAGGGGTCAGTCAGTGACACAGTGACAGGGCCGCACTGTCGAGGGGTCAGTCAGTGACACATTGACAGGGCCGCACTGTTGAGGGGTCAGTCAGTGACGCAGTGACAAGGCCGCACTATCGAAGGGTCAGTCAGTCAGTGACACAGTGACAGGGCCGCACTGTCGAGGGGTCAGTCAGTGACACAGTGACAGGGCTGCTCTGTCGAAGGGTCAGTCAGTCAGTGACACAGTGACAGGGTCGCACTGTCGAGGGGTCAGTCAGTGCGACAGTGACAGTGCCGCACTGTCGAGGGGTCAGTCCTTGCGACAGTGACAGGGCCACACTGTCAAGTGGACAGTCAGTGCGATAGTGACAGGGCCGCACTGTCGAGGGGTCAGTGAGAAACACAGTGACATGGCGCACTATCGAGGGGTCAGTCAGTGATATATTGACAGGGCCGCACTGTTGAGGGTCTGTCAGTGACACATTGACAGGGCCGCACTGTTGAGGGGTCAGTCAGTGACACAGTGACAGGGCCGCACTGTTGAGTGGTCAGTCAGTGACACATTGACAGGGCCGCACTATTGAGGGTTCAGTCAGTGACACAGTGACAGGGCCGCACTGTCGAAGGGTCAGGTAGTCAGTGACAAAGTGACAGGGCTGCACTGTCGAGGGGCCCGTCAGTGACTCCGTGACAGGGCTACACGGTCAATGGGTCAGTCAGTGACACAGTGACAGGGCCGCACTGTCGAGGGGTCAGTCAGTGACACAGTGACAGGGCCGCACTGTCGAGGGGTCAGTCAGTGACACAGTGACAGGGCCGCACAGTCGAGGGGTCAGTCAGTGACACAGTGACAGGGCCGCACTATCGAGCGGTCAGTCCGTGACACAGTGACAGGGCCGCACTGTCGAGGGGTCAGTCAGTGACACAGTGACAGGGCCGCACTATCGAGCGGTCAGTCAGGGATACGGTGACAGCGCCGCACTATCGAGCGGTCAGTCAGTGACACAGTGACAGGGCCACACCGTCGAGGGGTCAGTCAGGCAGTGACACAGTGACAGGGCCACACTGTCGAGGGGTCAGTCAGTGACTCAGTGACAGGGCCGCACTGTTGAGTGGTCAGTCAGTGACACAGTGACAGGGCTGCACTGTTGAGTGGTCAGTGAGTGACACAGTGACAGGGCCGCACTGTCGAGGGGTCAGTCAGTGATACAGTGACAGGGCCGCACTGTTGAGGGGTCAGTCAGTGACACAGTGACAGGGCTGCGCTATCGAGTGGTCAGTCAGGGATACGGTGACAGCGCCGCACAATCGAGCGGTCCGTCAGTGACACAGTGACAGGGCCACACTATCGAGGGGTCAGTCAGGCAGTGACACAGTGACAGGGCCACACTGTCGAGCGGTCTGTCAGTGACACAGTGACAGGGCCGCACTGTCGAGGGGTCAGTCAGTGACTCAGTGACAGGGCCGCACTGTTGAGGGGTCAGTCAGTGACACAGTGACAGGGCCGCACTGTTGAGTGGTCAGTTAGTGACTCAGTGACAGGGCCGCACTTTTGAGTGGTCAGTCAGTGACACAGTGACAGGGCCGCACTGTCGACGGGTCAGTCAGTGACACAATGACAGGGCCGCACTGTCAAGCGGTCAGTCATTGACACAGTGACAGGGCCACACTGTCAAGCGGTTAGTCAGTGACACAGTGACAGGGCCGCACTGTCGACGGGTCAGTCAGTGACACAATGACAGGGCCGCACTGTCGAGGGGTCATTCAATAACACAGTGACGAGGCCGCATTATCGAGGGGTCAGTCAGTGACACAGTGACAGGGCTGCACTATCGAGCGGTCATTCAGTGACACTGTGACAGGGCTACACGGTCAAGGGGTCAGTCAGTGACACAGTGACAGGGCCGCACTGTCGAGGGGTCAGTCAGTGACACAGTGACAGGGCCGCACTGTCGAGGGGTCAGTCCGTGACACAGTGACAGGGCCGCACTGTCGAGGGGTCAGTCAGTGAGACAGTGACAGGGCCGCACTGTTGAGGGTACAGTCAGTGACGCAGTGACAGGGCCGCACTGTCGATGGATCAGTCAGTGACACAGTGACAGGGCTGCACTGTCGAAGGGTCAGTCAGTCAGTGACACAGTGACAGGGCCGCACTGTCGAGGGGTCAGTCAGTGACACAGTGACAGGGCCGCACTGTCGATGGGTCAGTCAGTGATTCAGTGAAAGGGCCGCACTGTCGAGGGGTCAATCATTGACACAGTGACAGGGCTGCACTATTGAGGGGCCAGTCTGTGACATAGTCACAGGGCTGCACTATCGAGCGGTCAGTTAGTGACACTGTGACAGGGCTGCACTATCGAGCGGTCAGTCAGCGATACGGTGACAGCGCCGCGCTATCGAGCGGTCAGTCAGTGACACAGTGACAGGGCCACACTCTCGAGCGGTCAGTCAGTGACACAGTGACAGGGCCACACTGTCGAGTGGTCAGTCAGTGACACAGTGACAGGGCCGCACTGTCGAGGGGTCAGTCAGTGACTCAGTGACAGGGTCGCACTGTTGAGTGGTCAGTAAGTGACACAGTGACGGGGCCGCACTGTTGAGTGGTCAGTCAGTGAGGGCCGCACTCTCGAGGTGTCTGTCAGTGACTCACCGACAGGGCCGCACTGTTGAGGGGTCAGTCAGTGACACAGTGACAGGGCCGCACTGTTGAGTGGTCAGTCAGTGACTCAGTGACAGGGCCGCACTGTTGAGTGGTCAGTCAATGACACAGTGACAGGGCCGCACTGTTGAGTGGTCAGTCAGTGACTCAGTGTCAGGGCCGCACTTTTGAGTGGTCAGTCATTGACACAGTGACAGGGCCGCACTGTCGATGGGTCAGTTAGTGACACAATGACAGGGCCGCACTGTCAAGCGGTCATTCATTGACACAGTGACAGGGCCACACTGTCAAGCGGTTAGTCAGTGACACAGTGACAGGGCCGCACTGTCGACGGGTCAGTCAGTGACACAATGACAGGGCCGCACTGTCGAGGGGTCATTCAATAACACAGTGACGAGGCCGCATTATCGAGGGGTCAGTCAGTGACACAGTGACAGGGCTGCACTATCGAGCGGTCATTCAGTGACACTGTGACAGGGCTACACGGTCAAGGGGTCAGTCAGTGACACAGTGACAGGGCCGCACTGTCGAGGGGTCAGTCAGTGACACAGTGACAGGGCCGCACTGTCGAGAGGTCAGTCCGTGACACAGTGACAGGGCCGCACTGTCGAGGGGTCAGTCAGTGAGACAGTGACAGGGCCGCACTGTTGAGGGCACAGTCAGTGACGCAGTGACAGGGCCGCACTGTCGATGGATCAGTCAGTGACACAGTGACAGGGCTGCACTGTCGAAGGGTCAGTCAGTCAGTGACACAGTGACAGGGCCGCACTGTCGAGGGGTCAGTGAGTGACACAGTGACAGGGCCGCACTGTCGAGTGGTCAGTCAGTGACACAGTGACAGGGCCGCACTGTCGAGTGGTCAGTCAGTGACACAGTGAAAGGGCCGCACTGTCGAGGGGTCAGTCAGTGACACAGTGACAGGGCCGCACTGTCGAGGGGTCAGTCAGTGACACAGTGACAGGGCCGCATTGTCGAGGGGTCAGTCAGTGACACATTGACAGGGCCGCACTGTTGAGGGGTCAGTCAGTGACGCAGTGACAAGTCCGCACTATCGAAGGGTCAGTCAGTCAGTGACACAGTGACAGGGCCGCACTGTCGAAGGCTCAGTCAGTGACACAGTGACAGGGCCGCACTGTCGAGGGGTCAGTCAGTGCGACAGTGACAGGGCCTCACTGTTTAGGGGTCAGTCAGTGACTCATCGACAGGGCCGCACTGTTGAGGGGTCACTCAGTGACACAGTGACAGGGCCGTAATGTCGAGGGGTCAGTCAGTGACACAGTGACAGGGCTGCACTATCGAGTGGTCAGTCCGTGACACAGTGAGAGGGCCGCACTTTCAAGCGGTCATTCAGTGACACAGTGACTGGGCCGCACTGTCAAGGGGTCAGTCAGTGACATATTGACAGGGCTGCACTATCGAGGGGTCAGTCAGTGACTCAGTGACAGGGCCACACCGTCGAGGGGTCAGTCAGGCAGTGACACAGTGACAGGGCCGCACTGTCGAGGGGTCAGTCAGTGACTCAGTGACAGGGCCGCACTGTTGAGTGGTCAGTCAGTGACACAGTGACAGGGCTGCACTGTTGAGTGGTCAGTGAGTGACACAGTGACAGGGCCGCACTGTCGAGGGGTCAGTCAGTGATACAGTGACAGGGCCGCACTGTTGAGGGGTCAGTCAGTGACACAGTGACAGGGCTGCGCTATCGAGTGGTCAGTCAGGGATACGGTGACAGCGCCGCACAATCGAGCGGTCAGTCAGTGACACAGTGACAGGGCCACACTGTCGAGGGGTCAGTCAGGCAGTGACACAGTGACAGGGCCACACTGTCGAGCGGTCTGTCAGTGACACAGTGACAGGGCCGCACTGTCGAGGGGTCAGTCAGTGACTCAGTGACAGGGCCGCACTGTTGAGGGGTCAGTCAGTGACACAGTGACAGGGCCGCACTGTTGAGTGGTCAGTTAGTGACTCAGTGACAGGGCCGCACTTTTGAGTGGTCAGTCAGTGACACAGTGACAGGGCCGCACTGTCGACGGGTCAGTCAGTGACACAATGACAGGGCCGCACTGTCAAGCGGTCAGTCATTGACACAGTGACAGGGCCACACTGTCAAGCGGTTAGTCAGTGACACAGTGACAGGGCCGCACTGTCGACGGGTCAGTCAGTGACACAATGACAGGGCCGCACTGTCGAGGGGTCATTCAATAACACAGTGACGAGGCCGCATTATCGAGGGGTCAGTCAGTGACACAGTGACAGGGCTGCACTATCGAGCGGTCATTCAGTGACACTGTGACAGGGCTACACGGTCAAGGGGTCAGTCAGTGACACAGTGACAGGGCCGCACTGTCGAGGGGTCAGTCAGTGACACAGTGACAGGGCCGCACTGTCGAGGGGTCAGTCCGTGACACAGTGACAGGGCCGCACTGTCGAGGGGTCAGTCAGTGAGACAGTGACAGGGCCGCACTGTTGAGGGTACAGTCAGTGACGCAGTGACAGGGCCGCACTGTCGATGGATCAGTCAGTGACACAGTGACAGGGCTGCACTGTCGAAGGGTCAGTCAGTCAGTGACACAGTGACAGGGCCGCACTGTCGAGGGGTCAGTCAGTGACACAGTGACAGGGCCGCACTGTCGATGGGTCAGTCAGTGACTCAGTGAAAGGGCCGCACTGTCGAGGGGTCAATCATTGACACAGTGACAGGGCTGCACTATTGAGGGGCCAGTCTGTGACATAGTCACAGGGCTGCACTATCGAGCGGTCAGTTAGTGACACTGTGACAGGGCTGCACTATCGAGTGGTCAGTCAGCGATACGGTGACAGCGCCGCGCTATCGAGCGGTCAGTCAGTGACACAGTGACAGGGCCACACTCTCGAGCGGTCAGTCAGTGACACAGTGACAGGGCCACACTGTCGAGTGGTCAGTCAGTGACACAGTGACAGGGCCGCACTGTCGAGGGGTCAGTCAGTGACTCAGTGACAGGGTCGCACTGTTGAGTGGTCAGTAAGTGACACAGTGACGGGGCCGCACTGTTGAGTGGTCAGTCAGTGAGGGCCGCACTCTCGAGGTGTCTGTCAGTGACTCACCGACAGGGCCGCACTGTTGAGGGGTCAGTCAGTGACACAGTGACAGGGCCGCACTGTTGAGTGGTCAGTCAGTGACTCAGTGACAGGGCCGCACTGTTGAGGGGTCAGTCAATGACACAGTGACAGGGCCGCACTGTTGAGTGGTCAGTCAGTGACTCAGTGACAGGGCCGCACTTTTGAGTGGTCAGTCAGTGACACAGTGACAGGGCCGCACTGTCGATGGGTCAGTTAGTGACACAATGACAGGGCCGCACTGTCAAGCGGTCAGTCATTGACACAGTGACAGGGCCACACTGTCAAGCGGTTAGTCAGTGACACAGTGACAGGGCCGCACTGTCGACGGGTCAGTCAGTGACACAATGACAGGGCCGCACTGTCGGGGGGTCATTCAATAACACAGTGACGAGGCCGCATTATCGAGGGGTCAGTCAGTGACACAGTGACAGGGCTGCACTATCGAGCGGTCATTCAGTGACACTGTGACAGGGCTGCACTATCGAGCGGTCAGTCAGCGATACGGTGACAGCGCCGCGCTATCGAGCGGTCAGTCAGTGACACAGTGACAGGGCCACACTCTCGAGCGGTCAGTCAGTGACACAGTGACAGGGCCACACTGTCGAGTGGTCAGTCAGTGACACAGTGACAGGGCCGCACTGTCGAGGGGTCAGTCAGTGACTCAGTGACAGGGTCGCACTGTTGAGTGGTCAGTAAGTGACACAGTGACGGGGCCGCACTGTTGAGTGGTCAGTCAGTGAGGGCCGCACTCTCGAGGTGTCTGTCAGTGACTCACCGACAGGGCCGCACTGTTGAGGGGTCAGTCAGTGACACAGTGACAGGGCCGCACTGTTGAGTGGTCAGTCAGTGACTCAGTGACAGGGCCGCACTGTTGAGGGGTCAGTCAATGACACAGTGACAGGGCCGCACTGTTGAGTGGTCAGTCAGTGACTCAGTGACAGGGCCGCACTTTTGAGTGGTCAGTCAGTGACACAGTGACAGGGCCGCACTGTCGATGGGTCAGTTAGTGACACAATGACAGGGCCGCACTGTCAAGCGGTCAGTCATTGACACAGTGACAGGGCCACACTGTCAAGCGGTTAGTCAGTGACACAGTGACAGGGCCGCACTGTCGACGGGTCAGTCAGTGACACAATGACAGGGCCGCACTGTCGAGGGGTCATTCAATAACACAGTGACGAGGCCGCATTATCGAGGGGTCAGTCAGTGACACAGTGACAGGGCTGCACTATCGAGCGGTCATTCAGTGACACTGTGACAGGGCTACACGGTCAAGGGGTCAGTCAGTGACACAGTGACAGGGCCGCACTGTCGAGGGGTCAGTCAGTGACACAGTGACAGGGCCGCACTGTCGAGGGGTCAGTCCGTGACACAGTGACAGGGCCGCACTGTCGAGGGGTCAGTCAGTGAGACAGTGACAGGGCCGCACTGTTGAGGGTACAGTCAGTGACGCAGTGACAGGGCCGCACTGTCGATGGATCAGTCAGTGACACAGTGACAGGGCTGCACTGTCGAAGGGTCAGTCAGTCAGTGACACAGTGACAGGGCCGCACTGTCGAGGGGTCAGTCAGTGACACAGTGACAGGGCCGCACTGTCGAGTGGTCAGTCAGTGACACAGTGACAGGGCCGCACTGTCGAGTGGTCAGTCAGTGACACAGTGAAAGGGCCGCACTGTCGAGGGGTCAGTCAGTGACACAGTGACAGGGCCGCACTGTCGAGGGGTCAGTCAGTGACACAGTGACAGGGCCGCATTGTCGAGGGGTCAGTCAGTGACACATTGACAGGGCCGCACTGTTGAGGGGTCAGTCAGTGACGCAGTGACAAGTCCGCACTATCGAAGGGTCAGTCAGTCAGTGACACAGTGACAGGGCCGCACTGTCGAAGGCTCAGTCAGTGACACAGTGACAGGGCCGCACTGTCGAGGGGTCAGTCAGTGCGACAGTGACAGGGCCTCACTGTTTAGGGGTCAGTCAGTGACTCATCGACAGGGCCGCACTGTTGAGGGGTCACTCAGTGACACAGTGACAGGGCCGTAATGTCGAGGGGTCAGTCAGTGACACAGTGACAGGGCTGCACTATCGAGTGGTCAGTCCGTGACACAGTGAGAGGGCCGCACTGTCAAGCGGTCATTCAGTGACACAGTGACAGGGCCGCACTGTCAAGGGGTCAGTCAGTGACATAGTGACAGGGCTGCACTATCGAGGGGTCAGTCAGTGACTCAGTGACAGGGCTGCACTGTCGAGGTGTCAGTCAGTGACACAGTGACAGGGCCGCACTATTGAGGGGTCAGTCAGTGACTCAGTGACAGGGCTGCACTGTCGAGGGGTCAGTCAGTGACACAGTGACAGGGACTCACTGTTTAGGGGTCAGTCAGCGTGGGCCGCACTGTCGAGCGGTCAGTCAGTGACTCAGCGACAGGGCCGCACTGTTGAGGGATCAGTCAGTGACACAGTGACAGGGCCGCAATGTCGAGGGGTCAGTCAGTGACACAGTGACAGGGTCGCACTCTTGAGTGGTCAGTCCGTGACACATTGACAGGGCCGCACTGTCAAGCGGTCAGTCAGTGACACAGTGACAGGGCCGCACTATCGAGCGGTAAGTCAGTGACACAGTGACAGGGCCGCACTGTCGAGTGGTCAGTCAGTGACACAGTGACAGGGCCGCACTGTCGAGGGGTCAGTGAGTGACACAGTGACAGGGCCGCACTGTCGAGGGGTCAGTCAGTGACACAGTGACAGGGCCGCACTGTCGAGGGGTCAGTCAGTGACACAGTGACAGGGCCGCACTGTCGAGGGGTCAGTCAGTGACACAGTGAGAGGGCCGCACTGTCGAGGGGTCAGTCAGTGACACATTGACAGGGCCGCACTGTTGAGGGGTCAGTCAGTGACACAGTGATAGGGCCGCACTATCGAAGGGTCAGTCAGTCAGTGACACAGTGACAGGGCCGCACTGTCGAGGGGTCTGTCAGTGACACAGTGACAGGGCTGCACTGTCGAAGGGTCAGTCAGTCAGTGACACAGTGACAGTGCCTCACTGTCGAGGGGCCAGTCCTTGCGACAGTGACAGTGCCACACTGTCAAGTGGTCAGTCAGTGTGACAGTGACAGGGCCACACTGTCGAGGGGTCAGTCAGTGACACAGTGACAGTGCCGCACTGTCGAGGGGTCAGTCCTTGCGACAGTGACAGTGCCACACTGTCAAGTGGTCAGTCAGTGCGACAGTGACAGGGCTACACTTTCGAGGGGTCAGTCAGAAACACAGTGACAGGGCCGCACTGTCGAGGGGTCAGTCAGAAACACAGTGACAGGGCCGCACTATCGAGGGGTCAGTCAGTGATACATTGACAGGGCCGCACTGTTGAGGGGTCAGTCAGTGACACATTGACAGGACCGCACTGTCGAGGGGTCAGTCAGTGACGCAGTGACAGGGCCGCACTGTTGAGGGGTCAGTCAGTGACGCAGTGACAGGGCCGCACTGTCGAGGGGTCAGTCAGTGACGCAGTGACAGGGCCGCACTGTTGAGAGGACAGTCAGTGACAAATTGACAGGGCCGCACTGTTGAGGGGTCAGTCAGTGACACAGTGACAGGGCCGCACTGTTGAGTGGTCAGTCAGTGACACAGTGACAGGGCCGCACTGTTGAGGCGTCAGTCAGTGACACAGTGACAGGGCCGCACTGTCGAGGGGTCAGTCAGTGACACAGTGACAGGGCCGCACTGTTGAGTGGTCAGTCAGTGACACAGTGACAGGGCCGCACTATCGAGGGGTCAGTCAGTGACACAGTGACAGGGCCGCACTATTGAGAGGTCAGTCAGTGACACAGTGACAGGGCCGCACTGTCGAGGGTCAGTCAGTGACACAGTGACAGGGCCGCACTGTCGAGGGGTCAGTCAGTGACACAGTGACAGGGCCGCACTGTCGAGGGGTCAGTCAGTGACACATTGACAGGGCCGCACTGTTGAGGGGTCAGTCAGTGACGCAGTGACAAGGCCGCACTATCGAAGGGTCAGTCAGTCAGTGACACAGTGACAGGGCCGCACTGTCGAGGGGTCTGTCAGTGACACAGTGACAGGGCTGCACTGTCGAAGGGTCAGTCAGTCAGTGACACAGTGACAGTGCCTCACTGTCGAGGGGTCAGTCCTTGCGACAGTGACAGTGCCACACTGTCAAGTGGTCAGTCAGTGTGACAGTGACAGGGCCACACTGTCGAGGGGTCAGTCAGTGACACAGTGACAGTGCCGCACTGTCGAGGGGTCAGTCCTTGCGACAGTGACAGTGCCACACTGTCAAGTGGTCAGTCAGTGCGACAGTGACAGGGCTACACTGTCGAGGGGTCAGTCAGAAACACAGTGACTGGGCCGCACTGTCGAGGGGTCAGTCAGAAACACAGTGACAGGGCCGCACTATCGAGGGGTCAGTCAGTGATACATTGACAGGGCCGCGCTGTTGAGGGATCAGTCAGTGACACATTGACAGGGCCGCACTGTCGAGGGGTCAGTCAGTGACGCAGTGACAGGGCCGCACTGTTGAGGGGTCAGTCAGTGACGCAGTGACAGGGCCGCACTGTCGAGGGGTCAGTCAGTGACGCAGTGACAGGGCCGCACTGTTGAGAGGACAGTCAGTGACAAATTGACAGGGCCGCACTGTTGAGGGGTCAGTCAGTGACACAGTGACAGGGCCGCACTGTTGAGTGGTCAGTCAGTGACACATTGACAGGGCCGCACTGTTGAGGCGTCAGTCAGTGACACAGTGACAGGGCCGCACTGTCGAGGGGTCAGTCAGTGACACAGTGACAGGGCCGCACTGTTGAGTGGTCAGTCAGTGACACAGTGACAGGGCCGCACTGTCGAGGGGTCCGTCAGTGACACAGTGACAGGGCCGCACTATTGAGAGGTCAGTCAGTGACACAGTGACAGGGCCGCACTGTCGAGGGTCAGTCAGTGACACAGTGACAGGGCCGCACTGTCGAGGGGTCAGTCAGTGACACAGTGACAGGGCCGCACTGTCGAGGGGTCAGTCAGTGACACATTGACAGGGCCGCACTGTTGAGGGGTCAGTCAGTGACGCAGTGACAAGGCCGCACTATCGAAGGGTCAGTCAGTCAGTGACACAGTGACAGGGCCGCACTGTCGAGGGGTCAGTCAGTGACACAGTGACAGGGCTGCTCTGTCGAAGGGTCAGTCAGTCAGTGACACAGTGACAGGGTCGCACTGTCGAGGGGTCAGTCAGTGCGACAGTGACAGTGCCGCACTGTCGAGGGGTCAGTCCTTGCGACAGTGACAGGGCCACACTGTCAAGTGGACAGTCAGTGCGATAGTGACAGGGCCGCACTGTCGAGGGGTCAGTGAGAAACACAGTGACATGGCGCACTATCGAGGGGTCAGTCAGTGATATATTGACAGGGCCGCACTGTTGAGGGTCTGTCAGTGACACATTGACAGGGCCGCACTGTTGAGGGGTCAGTCAGTGACACAGTGACAGGGCCGCACTGTTGAGTGGTCAGTCAGTGACACATTGACAGGGCCGCACTATTGAGGGGTCAGTCAGTGACACAGTGACAGGGCCGCACTGTCGAAGGGTCAGGTAGTCAGTGACAAAGTGACAGGGCTGCACTGTCGAGGGGCCCGTCAGTGACTCCGTGACAGGGCTACACGGTCAATGGGTCAGTCAGTGACACAGTGACAGGGCCGCACTGTCGAGGGGTCAGTCAGTGACACAGTGACAGGGCCGCACTGTCGAGGGGTCAGTCAGTGACACAGTGACAGGGCCGCACAGTCGAGGGGTCAGTCAGTGACACAGTGACAGGGCCGCACTATCGAGCGGTCAGTCAGTGACACAGTGACAGGGCCGCACTGTCGAGGGGTCAGTCAGTGACACAGTGACAGGGCCGCACTATCGAGCGGTCAGTCAGGGATACGGTGACAGCGCCGCACTATCGAGCGGTCAGTCAGTGACACAGTGACAGGGCCACACCGTCGAGGGGTCAGTCAGGCAGTGACACAGTGACAGGGCCGCACTGTCGAGGGGTCAGTCAGTGACTCAGTGACAGGGCCGCACTGTTGAGTGGTCAGTCAGTGACACAGTGACAGGGCTGCACTGTTGAGTGGTCAGTGAGTGACACAGTGACAGGGCCGCACTGTCGAGGGGTCAGTCAGTGATACAGTGACAGGGCCGCACTGTTGAGGGGTCAGTCAGTGACACAGTGACAGGGCTGCGCTATCGAGTGGTCAGTCAGGGATACGGTGACAGCGCCGCACAATCGAGCGGTCCGTCAGTGACACAGTGACAGGGCCACACTATCGAGGGGTCAGTCAGGCAGTGACACAGTGACAGGGCCACACTGTCGAGCGGTCTGTCAGTGACACAGTGACAGGGCCGCACTGTCGAGGGGTCAGTCAGTGACTCAGTGACAGGGCCGCACTGTTGAGGGGTCAGTCAGTGACACAGTGACAGGGCCGCACTGTTGAGTGGTCAGTTAGTGACTCAGTGACAGGGCCGCACTTTTGAGTGGTCAGTCAGTGACACAGTGACAGGGCCGCACTGTCGACGGGTCAGTCAGTGACACAATGACAGGGCCGCACTGTCAAGCGGTCAGTCATTGACACAGTGACAGGGCCACACTGTCAAGCGGTTAGTCAGTGACACAGTGACAGGGCCGCACTGTCGACGGGTCAGTCAGTGACACAATGACAGGGCCGCACTGTCGAGGGGTCATTCAATAACACAGTGACGAGGCCGCATTATCGAGGGGTCAGTCAGTGACACAGTGACAGGGCTGCACTATCGAGCGGTCATTCAGTGACACTGTGACAGGGCTACACGGTCAAGGGGTCAGTCAGTGACACAGTGACAGGGCCGCACTGTCGAGGGGTCAGTCAGTGACACAGTGACAGGGCCGCACTGTCGAGGGGTCAGTCCGTGACACAGTGACAGGGCCGCACTGTCGAGGGGTCAGTCAGTGAGACAGTGACAGGGCCGCACTGTTGAGGGTACAGTCAGTGACGCAGTGACAGGGCCGCACTGTCGATGGATCAGTCAGTGACACAGTGACAGGGCTGCACTGTCGAAGGGTCAGTCAGTCAGTGACACAGTGACAGGGCCGCACTGTCGAGGGGTCAGTCAGTGACACAGTGACAGGGCCGCACTGTCGAGTGGTCAGTCAGTGACACAGTGACAGGGCCGCACTGTCGAGGGGCCAGTCAGTGACACAGTGACAGGGCCGCACTGTTGAGTGGTCAGTCAGTGACACAGTGACAGGGCCGCACTGTCGAGGGGTCCGTCAGTGACACAGTGACAGGGCCGCACTATTGAGAGGTCAGTCAGTGACACAGTGACAGGGCCGCACTGTCGAGGGTCAGTCAGTGACACAGTGACAGGGCCGCACTGTCGAGGGGTCAGTCAGTGACACAGTGACAGGGCCGCACTGTCGAGGGGTCAGTCAGTGACACATTGACAGGGCCGCACTGTTGAGGGGTCAGTCAGTGACGCAGTGACAAGGCCGCACTATCGAAGGGTCAGTCAGTCAGTGACACAGTGACAGGGCCGCACTGTCGAGGGGTCAGTCAGTGACACAGTGACAGGGCTGCTCTGTCGAAGGGTCAGTCAGTCAGTGACACAGTGACAGGGTCGCACTGTCGAGGGGTCAGTCAGTGCGACAGTGACAGTGCCGCACTGTCGAGGGGTCAGTCCTTGCGACAGTGACAGGGCCACACTGTCAAGTGGACAGTCAGTGCGATAGTGACAGGGCCGCACTGTCGAGGGGTCAGTGAGAAACACAGTGACATGGCGCACTATCGAGGGGTCAGTCAGTGATATATTGACAGGGCCGCACTGTTGAGGGTTTGTCAGTGACACATTGACAGGGCCGCACTGTTGAGGGGTCAGTCAGTGACACAGTGACAGGGCCGCACTGTTGAGTGGTCAGTCAGTGACACATTGACAGGGCCGCACTATTGAGGGGTCAGTCAGTGACACAGTGACAGGGCCGCACTGTCGAAGGGTCAGGTAGTCAGTGACAAAGTGACAGGGCTGCACTGTCGAGGGGCCCGTCAGTGACTCCGTGACAGGGCTACACGGTCAATGGGTCAGTCAGTGACACAGTGACAGGGCCGCACTGTCGAGGGGTCAGTCAGTGACACAGTGACAGGGCCGCACTGTCGAGGGGTCAGTCAGTGACACAGTGACAGGGCCGCACAGTCGAGGGGTCAGTCAGTGACACAGTGACAGGGCCGCACTATCGAGCGGTCAGTCAGTGACACAGTGACAGGGCCGCACTGTCGAGGGGTCAGTCAGTGACACAGTGACAGGGCCGCACTATCGAGCGGTCAGTCAGGGATACGGTGACAGCGCCGCACTATCGAGCGGTCAGTCAGTGACACAGTGACAGGGCCACACCGTCGAGGGGTCAGTCAGGCAGTGACACAGTGACAGGGCCGCACTGTCGAGGGGTCAGTCAGTGACTCAGTGACAGGGCCGCACTGTTGAGTGGTCAGTCAGTGACACAGTGACAGGGCTGCACTGTTGAGTGGTCAGTGAGTGACACAGTGACAGGGCCGCACTGTCGAGGGGTCAGTCAGTGATACAGTGACAGGGCCGCACTGTTGAGGGGTCAGTCAGTGACACAGTGACAGGGCTGCGCTATCGAGTGGTCAGTCAGGGATACGGTGACAGCGCCGCACAATCGAGCGGTCCGTCAGTGACACAGTGACAGGGCCACACTATCGAGGGGTCAGTCAGGCAGTGACACAGTGACAGGGCCACACTGTCGAGCGGTCTGTCAGTGACACAGTGACAGGGCCGCACTGTCGAGGGGTCAGTCAGTGACTCAGTGACAGGGCCGCACTGTTGAGGGGTCAGTCAGTGACACAGTGACAGGGCCGCACTGTTGAGTGGTCAGTTAGTGACTCAGTGACAGGGCCGCACTTTTGAGTGGTCAGTCAGTGACACAGTGACAGGGCCGCACTGTCGACGGGTCAGTCAGTGACACAATGACAGGGCCGCACTGTCAAGCGGTCAGTCATTGACACAGTGACAGGGCCACACTGTCAAGCGGTTAGTCAGTGACACAGTGACAGGGCCGCACTGTCGACGGGTCAGTCAGTGACACAATGACAGGGCCGCACTGTCGAGGGGTCATTCAATAACACAGTGACGAGGCCGCATTATCGAGGGGTCAGTCAGTGACACAGTGACAGGGCTGCACTATCGAGCGGTCATTCAGTGACACTGTGACAGGGCTACACGGTCAAGGGGTCAGTCAGTGACACAGTGACAGGGCCGCACTGTCGAGGGGTCAGTCAGTGACACAGTGACAGGGCCGCACTGTCGAGGGGTCAGTCCGTGACACAGTGACAGGGCCGCACTGTCGAGGGGTCAGTCAGTGAGACAGTGACAGGGCCGCACTGTTGAGGGTACAGTCAGTGACGCAGTGACAGGGCCGCACTGTCGATGGATCAGTCAGTGACACAGTGACAGGGCTGCACTGTCGAAGGGTCAGTCAGTCAGTGACACAGTGACAGGGCCGCACTGTCGAGGGGTCAGTCAGTGACACAGTGACAGGGCCGCACTGTCGATGGTTCAGTCAGTGATTCAGTGAAAGGGCCGCACTGTCGAGGGGTCAATCATTGACACAGTGACAGGGCTGCACTATTGAGGGGCCAGTCTGTGACATAGTCACAGGGCTGCACTATCGAGCGGTCAGTTAGTGACACTGTGACAGGGCTGCACTATCGAGCGGTCAGTCAGCGATACGGTGACAGCGCCGCGCTATCGAGTGGTCAGTCAGTGACACAGTGACAGGGCCACACTCTCGAGCGGTCAGTCAGTGACACAGTGACAGGGCCACACTGTCGAGTGGTCAGTCAGTGACACAGTGACAGGGCCGCACTGTCGAGGGGTCAGTCAGTGACTCAGTGACAGGGTCGCACTGTTGAGTGGTCAGTAAGTGACACAGTGACGGGGCCGCACTGTTGAGTGGTCAGTCAGTGAGGGCCGCACTCTCGAGGTGTCTGTCAGTGACTCACCGACAGGGCCGCACTGTTGAGGGGTCAGTCAGTGACACAGTGACAGGGCCGCACTGTTGAGTGGTCAGTCAGTGACTCAGTGACAGGGCCGCACTGTTGAGTGGTCAGTCAATGACACAGTGACAGGGCCGCACTGTTGAGTGGTCAGTCAGTGACTCAGTGTCAGGGCCGCACTTTTGAGTGGTCAGTCATTGACACAGTGACAGGGCCGCACTGTCGATGGGTCAGTTAGTGACACAATGACAGGGCCGCACTGTCAAGCGGTCAGTCATTGACACAGTGACAGGGCCACACTGTCAAGCGGTTAGTCAGTGACACAGTGACAGGGCCGCACTGTCGACGGGTCAGTCAGTGACACAATGACAGGGCCGCACTGTCGAGGGGTCATTCAATAACACAGTGACGAGGCCGCATTATCGAGGGGTCAGTCAGTGACACAGTGACAGGGCTGCACTATCGAGCGGTCATTCAGTGACACTGTGACAGGGCTACACGGTCAAGGGGTCAGTCAGTGACACAGTGACAGGGCCGCACTGTCGAGGGGTCAGTCAGTGACACAGTGACAGGGCCGCACTGTCGAGGGGTCAGTCCGTGACACAGTGACAGGGCCGCACTGTCGAGGGGTCAGTCAGTGAGACAGTGACAGGGCCGCACTGTTGAGGGCACAGTCAGTGACGCAGTGACAGGGCCGCACTGTCGATGGATCAGTCAGTGACACAGTGACAGGGCTGCACTGTCGAAGGGTCAGTCAGTCAGTGACACAGTGACAGGGCCGCACTGTCGAGGGGTCAGTGAGTGACACAGTGACAGGGCCGCACTGTCGAGTGGTCAGTCAGTGACACAGTGACAGGGCCGCACTGTCGTGTGGTCAGTCAGTGACACAGTGAAAGGGCCGCACTGTCGAGGGGTCAGTCAGTGACACAGTGACAGGGCCGCACTGTCGAGGGGTCAGTCAGTGACACAGTGACAGGGCCGCATTGTCGAGGGGTCAATCAGTGACACATTGACAGGGCCGCACTGTTGAGGGGTCAGTCAGTGACGCAGTGACAAGTCCGCACTATCGAAGGGTCAGTCAGTCAGTGACACAGTGACAGGGCCGCACTGTCGAAGGCTCAGTCAGTGACACAGTGACAGGGCCGCACTGTCGAGGGGTCAGTCAGTGCGACAGTGACAGGGCCTCACTGTTTAGGGGTCAGTCAGTGACTCATCGACAGGGCCGCACTGTTGAGGGGTCACTCAGTGACACAGTGACAGGGCCGTAATGTCGAGGGGTCAGTCAGTGACACAGTGACAGGGCTGCACTATCGAGTGGTCAGTCCGTGACACAGTGAGAGGGCCGCACTTTCAAGCGGTCATTCAGTGACACAGTGACTGGGCCACACTGTCAAGGGGTCAGTCAGTGACATATTGACAGGGCTGCACTATCGAGGGGTCAGTCAGTGACTCAGTGACAGGGCTGCACTGTCGAGGTGTCAGTCAGTGACACAGTGACAGGGCCGCACTATTGAGGGGTCAGTCAGTGACTCAGTGACAGGGCTGCACTGTCGAGGGGTCAGTCAGTGACACAGTGACAGGGACTCACTGTTTAGGGGTCAGTCAGCGTGGGCCGCACTGTCGACCGGTCAGTCAGTGACTCACCGACAGGGCCGCACTGTTGAGGGATCAGTCAGTGACACAGTGACAGGGCCGCAATGTCGAGGGGTCAGTCAGTGACACAGTGACAGGGTCGCACTCTTGAGTGGTCAGTCCGTGACACATTGACAGGGCCGCACTGTCAAGCGGTCAGTCAGTGACACAGTGACAGGGCCGCACTATCGAGCGGTAAGTCAGTGACACAGTGACAGGGCCGCACTGTCGAGTGGTCAGTCAGTGACAGAGTGACAGGGCCACACTGTCGAGGGGTCAGTCAGTGACACAGTGACAGGGCCGCAATGTCGAGGGGTCAGTCAGTGACACAGTGACAGGGCCGCACTGTCGAGGGGTCAGTCAGTGACACAGTGACAGGGCCGCACTGTCGAGGGGTCAGTCAGTGACACAGTGAGAGGGCCGCACTGTCGAGGGGTCAGTCAGTGACACATTGACAGGGCCGCACTGTTGAGGGGTCAGTCAGTGACACAGTGATAGGGCCGCACTATCGAAGGGTCAGTCAGTCAGTGACACAGTGACAGGGCCGCACTGTCGAGGGGTCTGTCAGTGACACAGTGACAGGGCTGCACTGTCGAAGGGTCAGTCAGTCAGTGACACAGTGACAGTGCCTCACTGTCGAGGGGTCAGTCCTTGCGACAGTGACAGTGCCACACTGTCAAGTGGTCAGTCAGTGTGACAGTGACAGGGCCACACTGTCGAGGGGTCAGTCAGTGACACAGTGACAGTGCCGCACTGTCGAGGGGTCAGTCCTTGCGACAGTGACAGTGCCACACTGTCAAGTGGTCAGTCAGTGCGACAGTGACAGGGCTACACTTTCGAGGGGTCAGTCAGAAACACAGTGACAGGGCCGCACTGTCGAGGGGTCAGGCAGAAACACAGTGACAGGGCCGCACTATCGAGGGGTCAGTCAGTGATACATTGACAGGGCCGCACTGTTGAGGGGTCAGTCAGTGACACATTGACAGGACCGCACTGTCGAGGGGTCAGTCAGTGACGCAGTGACAGGGCCGCACTGTTGAGGGGTCAGTCAGTGACGCAGTGACAGGGCCGCACTGTCGAGGGGTCAGTCAGTGACGCAGTGACAGGGCCGCACTGTTGAGAGGACAGTCAGTGACAAATTGACAGGGCCGCACTGTTGAGGGGTCAGTCAGTGACACAGTGACAGGGCCGCACTGTTGAGTGGTCATTCAGTGACACAGTGACAGGGCCGCACTGTTGAGGCGTCAGTCAGTGACACAGTGACAGGGCCGCACTGTCGAGGGGTCAGTCAGTGACACAGTGACAGGGCCGCACTGTTGAGTGGTCAGTCAGTGACACAGTGACAGGGCCGCACTATCGAGGGGTCAGTCAGTGACACAGTGACAGGGCCGCACTATTGAGAGGTCAGTCAGTGACACAGTGACAGGGCCGCACTGTCGAGGGTCAGTCAGTGACACAGTGACAGGGCCGCACTGTCGAGGGGTCAGTCAGTGACACAGTGACAGGGCCGCACTGTCGAGGGGTCAGTCAGTGACACATTGACAGGGCCGCACTGTTGAGGGGTCAGTCAGTGACGCAGTGACAAGGCCGCACTATCGAAGGGTCAGTCAGTCAGTGACACAGTGACAGGGCCGCACTGTCGAGGGGTCAGTCAGTGACACAGTGACAGGGCTGCTCTGTCGAAGGGTCAGTCAGTCAGTGACACAGTGACAGGGTCGCACTGTCGAGGGGTCAGTCAGTGCGACAGTGACAGTGTCGCACTGTCGAGGGGTCAGTCCTTGCGACAGTGACAGGGCCACACTGTCAAGTGGACAGTCAGTGCGATAGTGACAGGGCCGCACTGTCGAGTGGTCAGTCAGAAACACAGTGACAGGGCCGCACTATCGAGGGGTCAGTCAGTGATATATTGACAGGGCCGCACTGTTGAGGGTCAGTCAGTGACACATTGACAGGGCCGCACTGTTGAGGGGTCAGTCAGTGACACAGTGACAGGGCCGCACTGTCAAGGGGTCAGTCAGTGCGACAGTGACAGTGCCGCACTGTTGAGGGGTCAGTCCTTGCGACAGTGACAGGGCCACACTGTCAAGTGGACAGTCAGTGCGACAGTGACAGGGCCGCACTTCCGAGGGGTCAGTCAGAAACACAGTGACAGGGCCGGACTATCGAGGATTCAGTCAGTGATACATTGACAGGGCCGCACTGTTGAGGGGTCAGTCAGTGACACATTGACAGGGCCGCACTGTCGAGGGGTCAGTCAGTGACACAGTGACAGTGCCGCACTGTTGAGGGGTCAGTCCTTGCGACAGTTACAGGGCCACACTGTCAAGTGGACAGTCAGTGCGACAGTGACAGGGCCGCACTGTCGAGGGGTCAGTGAGAAACACAGTGACAGGGCCGCACTATCGAGGGGTCAGTCAGTGATACATTGACAGGGCCGCACTGTTGAGGGGTCAGTCAGTGACACATTGACAGGGCCGCACTGTCGAGGGGTCAGTCAGTGACACAGTGACAGGGCCGCACTGTCGAGGGGTCAGTCAGAAACACAGTGACCGGGCCGCACTATCGAGGGGTCAGTCAGTGATACATTGACAGGGCCGCACTTTTGAGGGGTCAGTCAGTGACACATTGACAGGACCGCACTGTCGAGGGGTCAGTCAGTGACACAGTGACAGGGCCGCACTGTTGAGGGGTCAGTCAGTGACACATTGACAGGACCGCACTGTCGAGGGGTCAGTCAGTGACAAAGTGACAGGGCTGCACTGTTGAGGGGTCATTCAGTGACACAGTGACAGGGCCGCACTGTCGAGGGGTCCGTCAGTGACTCAGTGACAGGGCTACACGGTCAAGGGTTCAGTGACACTGTGACAGGGCTACACGGTCGAGGGTTCAGTCAGTGACACAGTGACAGGGCCGCACTGTCGAGGGGTCAGTCAGTGACACAGTGACAGGGCCGCACTGTCGAGGGGTCAGTCAGTGACACAGTGACAGGGCCGCACTGTCGAGGGGTCAGTCAGTGACACAGTGACAGGGCCACACTATCGAGCGGTCAGTCTGGGATACGGTGACAGCGCCGCACTATCGAGTGGTCAGTCAGTGACGCAGTGACAGGGCCGCACCGTCGAGGGGTCAGTCAGGCAGTGACACAGTGACAGGGCCGCACTGTCGAGGGGTCAGTCAGTGACTCAGTGACAGGGCCGCACTGTTGAGTGGTCAGTCAGTGAAACAGTGACAGGGCCGCACTGTTGAGTGGTCAGTGAGTGACACAGTGACAGGGCCGCACTGTCGAGGGGTCAGTCAGTGACACAGTGACAGGGCCGCACTGTTGAGGGGTCAGTCAGTGACACAGTGACAGGGCTGCGCTATCGAGTGGTCAGTCAGGGATACGGTGACAGCGCCGCACAATCGAGCGGTCAGTCAGTGACACAGTGACAGGGCCACACTGTCGAGGGTCAGTCAGGCAGTGACACAGTGACAGGGCCACACTGTCGAGCGGTCTGTCAGTGACACAGTGACAGGGCCGCACTGTCGAGGGGTCAGTCAGTGACTCAGTGACAGGGCCGCACTGTTGAGGGGTCAGTCAGTGACACAGTGACAGGGCCGCACTGTTGACTGGTCAGTCAGTGACTCAGTGACAGGGCCGCACTTTTGAGTGGTCAGTCAGTGACACAGTGACAGGGCCGCACTGTCGACGGGTCAGTCAGTGACACAATGACAGGGCCGCACTGTCAAGCGGTCAGTCATTGACACAGTGACAGGGCCACACTGTCAAGCGGTTAGTCAGTGACACAGTGACAGGGCCGCACTGTCGACGGGTCAGTCAGTGACACAATGACAGGGCCGCACTGTCGAGTGGTCATTCAATAACACAGTGACGAGGCCGCATTATTGAGGGGTCAGTCAGTGACACAGTGACAGGGCCGCACTGTTGAGGGGTCAGTCAGTGACTCAGTGACAGGGCTGCACTGTCGAGGGGTCAGTCAGTGACACAGTGACAGGGACTCACTGTTTAGGGTTCAGTCAGCGTGGGCCGCACTGTCGAGGGGTCAGTCAGTGACACAGTGACAGGGCCGCACTGTCGAGGGGTCAGTCCGTGACGCAGTGACAGGGCCGCACTGTCGATGGATCAGTCAGTGACACAGTGACAGGGCTGCACTGTTGAAGGGTCAGTCAGTCAGTGACACAGTGACAGGGCCGCACTGTCGAGGGGTCAGTCAGTGACACAGTGACAGGGCAGCACTGTCGATGGGTCAGTCAGTGACTCAGTGACAGGGCCGCACTGTCGAGGGGTCAATCATTGACACAGTGACAGGGCTGCACTATCGAGGGGCCAGTCTGTGACACAGTCACAGGGCTGCACTATCGAGCGGTCAGTTAGTGACACTGTGACAGGGCTGCACTATCGAGCGGTCAGTCAGGGATACGGTGACAGCGCCGCGCTATCGAGCGGTCAGTCAGTGACACAGTGACAGGGCCACACTGTCAAGCGGTCAGTCAGTGACACAGTGACAGGGCCACACTGTCGAGTGGTCAGTCAGTGACACAGTGACAGGGCCGCACTGTCGAGGGGTCAGTCAGTGACTCAGTGACAGGGTCGCACTGTTGAGTGGTCAGTAAGTGACACAGTGACGGGGCCGCACTGTTGAGTGGTCAGTCAGTGAGGGCCGCACTCTTGAGGTGTCTGTCAGTGACTCACCGACAGGGCCGCACTGTTGAGGGGTCAGTCAGTGACACAGTGACAGGGCCGCACTGTTGAGTGGTCAGTCAGTGAATCAGTGACAGGGCCGCACTGTTGAGGGGTCAGTCAGTGACACAGTGACAGGGCCGCACTGTTGAGTGGTCAGTCAGTGACTCAGTGACAGGGCCGCACTTTTGAGTGGTCAGTCAGTGACACAGTGACAGGGCCGCACTGTCGACGGGTCAGTCAGTGACACAATGACAGGGCCGCACTGTCAAGCGGTCAGTCATTGACACAGTGACAGGTCCACACTGTCAAGCGGTTAGTCAGTGACACAGTGACAGGGCCGCACTGTCGAGGCGTCAGTCAGTGACATAGTGACAGGGCTGCACTATCGAGGGGTCAGTCAATGACACAGTGACAGGGCCGCACTATCGAGTGGTCAGTCCGTGACACAGTGACAGGGCAGCACTATCGAGGGGTCAGTCAGTGACATAGTGACAGGGCCGCACTGTCGAGGGGTCAGTCAGTGACATTGTGACAGGGCTGCACTATCGAGGGGTCAGTCAGTGACATAGTGACAGGGCCGCACTGTCGAGGGGTCAGTCAGTGACACAGTGACGGGGCCGCACTATCGAGGGGTCAGTAAGTGACACAGTGAAAGGGCTGAACTATCGAGCGGTGAGTCAGTGACACAGTGACTTGGCGCATTATCCAGGGGTCAGTTAGTGACACAGTGACAGGGCCGTACTATCAAGGGGTCAGTCAGTGACACAGTGAGGGCCGAAATGTCGAGGGGTCATTCAATAACACAGTGACGAGGCCGCACAGTCGAGGGGTCAGTCTGTGACATAGTGACAGCGCCGCACTATCGAGCGGTCAGTCAGTGACACCGTGACAGGGCTGCACTATCGAGCGGTAAGTCAGTGACACAGTGACAGGGCCGCACTATCGAGTGGTCAGTCAGTGACACAGTGACAGGGCCGCACTGTCGAGGGGTCAGTCAGTGACACAGTGACAGGGCCGCACTGTCGAGGGGTCAGTCAGTGACACAGTGACAGGGCCGCACTGTCGAGGGGTCAGTCAGTGACACTGTGACAGGGCCGCACTGTCTAGGGGTCAGTCAGTGACACAGTGACAGGGCCGCACTGTCGAGGGGTCAGTCAGTGACACAGTGACAGGGCCGCACTGTCGAGGGGTCAGTCAGTGACACAGTGACAGGGCCGCACTGTCGAGGGGTCAGTCAGTGACACTGTGACAGGGCCGCACTGTCGAGGGGTCAGTCAGTGACACAGTGACAGGGCCGCACTGTCGAGGGGTCAGTCAGTGACACAGTGACAGGGCCGCACTGTCGAGTGGTCAGTCAGTGACACAGTGACAGGGCCGCACTGTCGAGGGGTCAGTCAGTGACACAGTGACAGGGCCGCACTGTCGAGGGGTCAGTCAGTGACACAGTGACAGGGCCACACTGTCGAGGGGTCAGTCAGTGACGCAGTGACAAGTCCGCACTATCGAAGGGTCAGTCAGTCAGTGACACAGTGACAGGGCCGCACTGTCGAGGGGTCAGTCAGTGACACAGTGACAGGACTGCACTGTCAAAGGGTCAGTCAGTCAGTGACACAGTGACAGGGCCGCACTGTCGAGGGGTTAGTCAGTGGCACAGTGACAGGGCTGCACTGTCGTGGGGTCAGTCAGTGACACAGTGACAGGGCCGCACTGTCGAGGGGTCAGTCAGTGCGACAGTGACAGTGCCGCACTGTTGAGGGGTCAGTCCTTGCGACAATGACAGGGCCACACTGTCAAGTGGACAGTCATTGCGACAGTGACAGGGCCGCACATTCGAGGGGTCAGTCAGAAACACAGTGACAGGGCCGGACTATCGAGGATTCAGTCAGTGATACATTGACAGGGCCGCACTGTTGAGCGGTCAGTCAGTGACACATTGACAGGGCCGCACTGTCGAGTGGTCAGTCAGTGACACAGTGACAGGACTGCACTGTCAAAGGGTCAGTCAGTCAGTGACACAGTGACAGTGCCGCACTGTCGAGGGGTCAGTCAGTGGCACAGTTACAGGGCTGCACTGTCGAGGGGTCAGTCAGTGACACAGTGACAGGGCCGCACTGTCGAGGGGTCAGTCAGTGCGACAGTGACAGTGCCGCACTGTTGAGGTGTCAGTCCTTGCGACAGTTACTGGGCCACACTGTCAAGTGGACAGTCAGTGCGACAGTGACAGGGCCGCACTGTCGAGGGGTCAGTGAGAAACACAGTGTCAGGGCCGCACTATCGAGGGGTCAGTCTGTGATACATTGACAGGGCCGCACTGTTGAGGGGTCAGTCAGTGACACATTGACAGGGCCGCACTGTCGAGGGGTCAGTCAGTGACACAGTGACAGGGCCGCACTGTCGCGGGGTCAGTCAGAAACACAGTGACAGGGCCGCACTATCGAGGGGTCAGTCAGTGATACATTGACAGGGCCGCACTGTTGAGGGGTCAGTCAGTGACACATTGACAGGGCCGCACTGTCGAGGGGTCAGTCAGTGACACAGTGACAGGGCCGCACTGTTGAGGGGTCAGTCAGTGACACATTGACAGGGCCGCACTGTCGAGGGGTCAGTCAGTGACACAGTGACAGGGCCGCACTGTTGAGTGGTCAGTCAGTGACACATTGACAGGGCCGCACTGTTGAGGGGTCAGTCAGTGACACAGTGACAGGGCCGCACCGTCGAAGGGTCAGTTAGTCAGTGACAAAGTGACAGGGCTGCACTGTTGAGGGGTCAGTCAGTGACACAGTGACAGGGCCGCACTGTCGAGGGGTCCGTCAGTGACTCAGTGACAGGGCTACAGGGTCAAGGGGTCAGTCAGTGACACTGTGACAGGGCTACACGGTCGAGGGTTCAGTCAGTGACACAGTGACAGGGCCGCACTGTCGAGGGGTCAGTCAGAGACAAAGTGATAGGGCCGCACTATCGAGCAGTCAGTCAGTGACACAGTGACAGGGCGGCACTGTCGAGGGGTCAGTCAGTGACACAGTGTCAGGGCCGCACTATCGAGCGGTCAGTCTGGGACACGGTGAAAGCGCCGCACTATCGAGCGGTCAGTCAGTGACACAGTGACAGGGCCACACCGTCGAGGGGTCAGTCAGGCAGTGAACAGTTACCGGGCCACACTGTCGAGGGGTCAGTCAGTGACTCAGTGACAGGGACGCACTGTTGAGGGGTCATGCGTGACACAGTGACAGGGCCGCACTGTTGAGTGGTCAGTCAGTGACACAGTGACAGGGCCGCACTGTTGAGTGGTCAGTGAGTGACACAGTGACAGGGCCGCACTGTCGAGGGGTCAGTCAGTGACACAGTGACAGGTCCGCACTGTCGAGGGGTCCATCAGTGACACAGTGACAGGGCCGCACTGTTGAGTGGTCAGTCAGTGACACAGTGACAGGGCCGCACTGTTGAGTGGTCAGTCAGTGACACAGTGACAGGGCCGCACTGTCGAGGGGTCAGTCAGTGACACAGTGACAGGTCCGCACTGTTGAGGGGTCAGTCAGTGACACAGTGACAGGGCCGCACTGTCGAGGGGTCAGTCAGTGACACAGTGACAGGGCCGCACTGTCGAGGGGTCAGTCATTGACACATTGACAGGGCCGCACTGTCGAGGGGTCAGTCAGTGACACAGTGACAGGGCCGCACTGTCGAGGGGTCAGTCATTGATACATTGACAGGGCCGCACTGTTGAGGGGTTAGTCAGTGACGCAGTGACAGGGCCGCACTATCGAAGGGTCAGTCAGTCAGTGACACAGTGACAGGGCCGCACTGTCGGGGGGTCAGTCAGTGACACAGTGACAGGGCTGCACTGTCGAGGGGTCAGTCAGTGCGACAGTGACAGGGCCGCTCTGTCGAGGGGTCAGTCAGTGCGACAGTGACAGGGCCACACTGTCAAGTGGACAGTCAGTGCGACAGTGACAGGGCTGCACTGTTGAGGGGTCAGTCAGAAACACAGTGACAGGGCCGCACTATCGAGGGGTCAGTCAGTGATACATTGACAGGGCCGCACTGTTGAGGGGTCAGTCAGTGACACAGTGACAGGGCCGCACTGTCGAGGGGTCAGTCAGTGACACAGTATCAGGGCCGCACTGTTGAGTGGTCAGTCAGTGACACATTGACAGGGCCGCACTGTTGAGGGGTCAGTAACTGACACAGTGACAGGGCCGCACTGTCGAGGGGTCCGTCAGTGACTCAGTGACAGGGCTACAGGGTCAAGGGGTCAGTCAGTGACACTGTGACAGGGCTCCACGGTCGAGGGTTCAGTCAGTGACACAGTGACAAGGCCGCACTGTCGAGGGGTCAGTCAGAGACAAAGTGACAGGGCCGCACTATCGAGCAGTCAGTCAGTGACACAGTGACAGGGCCGCACTGTTGAGTGGTCAGTGAGTGACACAGTGACAGGGCCGCACTGTCGAGGGGTCAGTCAGTGACACAGTGACAGGGCTGCACTGTTGAGGGGACAGTCAGTGACACAGTGACAGGGCTGCACTATCGAGTGGTCCGTCCGTGATACGGTGACAGCGCCGCACAATCGAGCGGTCAGTCAGTGACACAGTGACAGGGCCACACAGTCGAGGGGTCAGTCAGGCAGTGACACAGTGACAGGGCCACACTGTCGAGCGGTCAGTCAGTGACAATGTGACAGGGCCGCACTGTCGAGGGGTCAGTCAGTGACTCAGTGACAGGGCCGCACTGTTGAGGGGTCAGTCAGTGACACAGTGACAGGGCCACACCGTCGAGGGGTCAGTCAGGCAGTGATACATTGACAGGGCCGCACTGTTGAGGGGTCAGTCAGTGACACAGTGACAGGGCCGCACTGTTGAGTGGTCAGTGAGTGACACAGTGACAGGGCCGCACTGTCGAGGGGTCAGTCAGTGACACAATGACAGGGCCGCACTGTCGAGGGGTCAGTCAGTGACACAGTGGCAGGGCCGCACTGTCGAGGGGTCAGTCATTGACACATTGACAGTGCCGCACTGTTGAGGGGTCAGTCAGTGACGCAGTGACAGTGCCGCACTGTCGAAGGGTCAGTCTGTCAGTGACACAGTGACAGGGCCGCACTGTCGAGGGGTCAGTCAGTGACACCGTGACAGGGCTGCACTGTCGAAGGGTCAGTCAGTCAGTGACACAGTGACAGGGCTGCACTGTCGAGGGGTCAGTCAGTGACACAGTGACAGGGCCGCACTGTCGAGGGGTCAGTCAGTGACACAGTGACAGGGCCACACTATCGTGCGGTCAGTCTGGGATACGGTGACAGCGCCGCACTATCGAGGGGTCAGTCAGTGACACAGTGACAGGGCCGCACTGTCGAGGGGTCAGTCAGTGACACAGTGACAGGGCCGCACTGTCGAGGGGTCAGTCAGTGACACAGTGACAGGGCCGCACTGTCGAGGGGTCAGTCAGTGATGCAGTGACAAGTCCGCACTATCGAAGCGTCAGTCAGTCAGTGATACAGTGACAGGGCCGCTCTGTCGAGGGGTCAGTCAGTGACACAGTGACAGGGCTGCACTGTCGAAGGGTCAGTCAGTCAGTGACACAGTGACAGGGCTGCACTGTCGAGGGGTCAGTCAGTGAAACAGTGACAGGGCCACACAGTCGAGGGGTCAGTCAGGCAGTGACACAGTGACAGGGCCACACTGTCGAGCGGTCAGTCAGTGACAATGTGACAGGGCCGCACTGTCGAGGGGTCAGTGACTCAGTGACAGGGCCGCACTGTTGAGGGGTCAGTCAGTGACACAGTGACAGGGCCACACCGTCGAGGGGTCAGTCAGGCAGTGATACATTGACAGGGCCGCACTGTTGAGGGGTCAGTCAGTGACACAGTGACAGGGCCGCACTGTTGAGTGGTCAGTGAGTGACACAGTGACAGGGCCGCACTGTCGAGGGGTCAGTCAGTGACACAATGACAGGGCCGCACTGTCGAGGGGTCAGTCAGTGACACAGTGGCAGGGCCGCACTGTCGAGGGGTCAGTCATTGACACATTGACAGTGCCGCACTGTTGAGGGGTCAGTCAGTGACGCAGTGACAGGGCCGCACTGTCGAAGGGTCAGTCTGTCAGTGACACAGTGACAGGGCCGCACTGTCGAGGGGTCAGTCAGTGACACCGTGACAGGGCTGCACTGTCGAAGGGTCAGTCAGTCAGTGACACAGTGACAGGGCTGCACTGTCGAGGGGTCAGTCAGTGACACAGTGACAGGGCCGCACTGTCGAGGGGTCAGTCAGTGACACAGTGACAGGGCCACACTATCGTGCGGTCAGTCTGGGATACGGTGACAGCGCCGCACTATCGAGCGGTCAGTCAGTGACACAGTGACAGGGCCGCACCGTCGAGGGGTCAGTCAGGCAGTGACACAGTGACAGGGCCGCACTGTCGAGGGGTCAGTCAGTGACACAGTGACAGGGCCGCACTATCGAGCGGTCAGTCTGGGATACGGTGACAGCGCCGCACTATCGAGCGGTCTGTCAGTGACACAGTGACAGGGCCACACCGTCGAGGGGTCAGTCAGGCAGTGACACAGTGACCGGGCCGCACTGTCGAGGGGTCAGTCAGTGACTCAGTGACAGGGACGCACTGTTGAGGGGTCAGTGCGTGACACAGTGACAGGGCCGCACTGTTGAGTGGTCAGTCAGTGACACAGTGACAGGGCCGCACTGTTGAGTGGTCAGTGAGTGACACAGTGACAGGGCCGCACTGTCGAGGGGTCAGTCAGTGACACAGTGACAGGTCCGCACTGTCGAGGGGTCCGTCAGCGACACAGTGACAGGGCCGCACTGTTGAGTGGTCAGTCAGTGACCCAGTGACAGGGCCGCACTGTTGAGTGGTCAGTGAGTGACACAGTGACAGGGCCGCACTGTCGAGGGGTCAGTCAGTGACACAGTGACAGGTCCGCACTGTTGAGGGGTCAGTCAGGGACACAGTGACAGGGCCGCACTGTCGAGGGGTCAGTCAGTGACACAGTGACAGGGCCGCACTGTCCAGGGGTCAGTCATTGACACATTGACAGGGCCGCACTGTTGAGGGGTCAGTCAGTGACGCAGTGACAGGGCCGCACTATCGAAGGGTCAGTCAGTCAGTGACACAGTGACAGGGCCGCACTGTCGGGGGGTCAGTCAGTGACACAGTGACAGGGCTGCACTGTCGAGGGGTCAGTCAGTGCGACAGTGACAGGGCCGCTCTGTCGAGGGGTCAGTCAGTGCGACAGTGACAGGGCCACACTGTCAAGTGGACAGTCAGTGCGACAGTGACAGGGCCGCACTTTTGAGGGGTCAGTCAGAAACACAGTGACAGGGCCGCACTATCGAGGGGTCAGTCAGTGATACATTGACAGGGCCGCACTGTTGAGGGGTCAGTCAGTGACACAGTGACAGGGCCGCACTGTCGAGTGGTCAGTCAGTGACTCAGTGACAGGGCCGCACTGTTGAGTGGTTAGTCAGTGACACATTGACAGGGCCGCACTGTTGAGGGGTCAGTCAGTGACACAGTGACAGGGCCGCACTGTCGAGGGGTCCGTCAGTGACTCAGTGACAGGGCTACAGGGTCAAGGGGTCAGTCAGTGACACTGTGACAGGGCTACACGGTCGAGGGTTCAGTCAGTGACACAGTGACAGGGCCGCACTGTCGAGGGGTCAGTCAGAGACAAAATGATAGGGCCGCACTATCGAGCAGTCAGTCAGTGACACAGTGACAGGGCCGCACTGTAGAGGGGTCAGTCAGTGACACAGTGTCAGGGCCGCACTATCGAGCGGTCAGTCAGGGACACGGTGAAAGCGCCGCACTATCGAGCGGTCAGTCAGTGACACAGTGACAGGGCCACACCGTCGAGGGGTCAGTCAGGCAGTGAACAGTGACCGGGCCACACTGTCGAGGGGTCAGTCAGTGACTCAGTGACAGGGACGCACTGTTGAGGGGTCATGCGTGACACAGTGACAGGGCCGCACTGTTGAGTGGTCAGTCAGTGACACAGTGACAGGGCCGCACTGTTGAGTGGTCAGTGAGTGACACAGTGACAGGGCCGCACTGTCGAGGGGTCAGTCAGTGACACAGTGACAGGTCCGCACTGTCGAGGGGTCCGTCAGTGACACAGTGACAGGGCCGCACCGTTGAGGGGTCAGTCAGGCAGTGACACAGTGACAGGGCCGCACTGTCGAGGGGTCAGTCAGTGACACAGTGACAGGGCCGCACTATCGAGCGGTCAGTCTGGGATACGGTGACAGCGCCGCACTATCGACGGGTCAGTCAGTGACACAGTGACAGGGCCGCACTGTCGAGGGGTCAGTCAGTGACACAGTGACAGGGCCGCACTGTCGAGGGGTCAGTCAGTGACACAGTGACAGGGCCGCACTGTCGAGGGGTCAGTCAGTGACGCAGTGACAAGTCCGCACTATCGAAGCGTCAGTCAGTCAGTGACACAGTGACAGGGCCGCACTGTCAAGGGGTCAGTCAGTGACACAGTGACAGGACTGCACTGTCAAAGGGTCAGTCAGTCAGTGACACAGTGACAGGGCCGCACTGTCGAGGGGTCAGTCAGTGACACAGTGACAGGTCCGCACTGTCGAGGGGTCCGTCAGTGACACAGTGACAGGGCCGCACTGTTGAGTGGTCAGTCAGTGACACAGTGACAGGGCCGCACTGTTGAGTGGTCAGTCAGTGACACAGTGACAGGGCCGCACTGTCGAGGGGTCAGTCAGTGACACAGTGACAGGTCCGCACTGTTGAGGGGTCAGTCAGTGACACAGTGACAGGGCCGCACTGTCGAGGGGTCAGTCAGTGACACAGTGACAGGGCCGCACTGTCGAGGGGTCAGTCATTGACACATTGACAGGGCCGCACTGTTGAGGGGTTCGTCAGTGACGCAGTGACAGGGCCGCACTATCGAAGGGTCAGTCAGTCAGTGACACAGTGACAGGGCCGCACTGTCGGGGGGTCAGTCAGTGACACAGTGACAGGGCTGCACTGTCGAGGGGTCAGTCAGTGCGACAGTGACAGGGCCGCTCTGTCGAGGGGTCAGTCAGTGCGACAGTGACAGGGCCACACTGTCAAGTGGACAGTCAGTGCGACAGTGACAGGGCTGCACTGTTGAGGGGTCAGTCAGAAACACAGTGACAGGGCCGCACTATCGAGGGGTCAGTCAGTGATACATTGACAGGGCCGCACTGTTGAGGGGTCAGTCAGTGACACAGTGACAGGGCCGCACTGTCGAGGGGTCAGTCAGTGACACAGTATCAGGGCCGCACTGTTGAGTGGTCAGTCAGTGAAACAGTGACAGGGCCGCACTGTTGAGTGGTCAGTGAGTGACACAGTGACAGGGCCGCACTGTCGAGGGGTCAGTCAGTGACACAGTGACAGGTCCGCACTGTCGAGGGGTCCGTCCGCGACACAGTGACAGGGCCGCACTGTTGAGTGGTCAGTCAGTGACCCAGTGACAGGGCCGCACTGTTGAGTGGTCAGTGAGTGACACAGTGACAGGGCTGCACTGTCGAGGGGTCAGTCAGTGACACAGTGACAGGTCCGCACTGTTGAGGGGTCAGTCAGGGACACAGTGACAGGGCCGCACTGTCGAGGGGTCAGTCAGTGACACAGTGACAGGGCCGCACTGTCCAGGGGTCAGTCAGTGACACAGTGACAGGGCCGCACTGTCGAGGGGTCAGTCAGTGACACAGTGACAGGGCCGCACTGTCGAGGGGTCAGTCAGTGACACAGTGACAGGGCCACACTATCGAGCGGTCAGTCTGGGACACGGTGACAGCGCCGCACTATCGAGCGGTCAGTCAGTGACACAGTGACAGGGCCGCACCGTTGAGGGGTCAGTCAGGCAGTGACACAGTGACAGGGCCGCACTGTCGAGGGGTCAGTCAGTGACACAGTGACAGGGCCGCACTATCGAGCGGTCAGTCTGGGATACGGTGACAGCGCCGCACTATCGAGGGGTCAGTCAGTGACACAGTGACAGGGCCGCACTGTCGAGGGGTCAGTCAGTGACACAGTGACAGGGCCGCACTGTCGAGGGGTCAGTCAGTGACACAGTGACAGGGCCGCACTGTCGAGGGGTCAGTCAGTGATGCAGTGACAAGTCCGCACTATCGAAGCGTCAGTCAGTCAGTGATACAGTGACAGGGCCGCTCTGTCGAGGGGTCAGTCAGTGACACAGTGACAGGACTGCACTGTCAAAGGGTCAGTCAGTCAGTGACACAGTGACAGGGCCGCACTGTCGAGGGGTCAGTCAGTGACACAGTGACAGGTCCGCACTGTCGAGGGGTCCGTCAGTGACTCAGTGACAGGGCTACAGGGTCAAGGGGTCAGTCAGTGACACTGTGACAGGGCTACACGGTCGAGGGTTCAGTCAGTGACACAGTGACAGGGCCGCACTGTCGAGGGGTCAGTCAGAGACAAAATGATAGGGCCGCACTATCGAGCAGTCAGTCAGTGACACAGTGACAGGGCCGCACTGTAGAGGGGTCAGTCAGTGACACAGTGTCAGGGCCGCACTATCGAGCGGTCAGTCAGGGACACGGTGAAAGCGCCGCACTATCGAGCGGTCAGTCAGTGACACAGTGACAGGGCCACACCGTCGAGGGGTCAGTCAGGCAGTGAACAGTGACCGGGCCACACTGTCGAGGGGTCAGTCAGTGACTCAGTGACAGGGACGCACTGTTGAGGGGTCATGCGTGACACAGTGACAGGGCCGCACTGTTGAGTGGTCAGTCAGTGACACAGTGACAGGGCCGCACTGTTGAGTGGTCAGTGAGTGACACAGTGACAGGGCCGCACTGTCGAGGGGTCAGTCAGTGACACAGTGACAGGTCCGCACTGTCGAGGGGTCCGTCAGTGACACAGTGACAGGGCCGCACCGTTGAGGGGTCAGTCAGGCAGTGACACAGTGACAGGGCCGCACTGTCGAGGGGTCAGTCAGTGACACAGTGACAGGGCCGCACTATCGAGCGGTCAGTCTGGGATACGGTGACAGCGCCGCACTATCGACGGGTCAGTCAGTGACACAGTGACAGGGCCGCACTGTCGAGGGGTCAGTCAGTGACACAGTGACAGGGCCGCACTGTCGAGGGGTCAGTCAGTGACACAGTGACAGGGCCGCACTGTCGAGGGGTCAGTCAGTGACGCAGTGACAAGTCCGCACTATCGAAGCGTCAGTCAGTCAGTGACACAGTGACAGGGCCGCACTGTCGAGGGGTCAGTCAGTGACACAGTGACAGGACTGCACTGTCAAAGGGTCAGTCAGTCAGTGACACAGTGACAGGGCCGCACTGTCGAGGGGTCAGTCAGTGACACAGTGACAGGTCCGCACTGTCGAGGGGTCCGTCAGTGACACAGTGACAGGGCCGCACTGTTGAGTGGTCAGTCAGTGACACAGTGACAGGGCCGCACTGTTGAGTGGTCAGTCAGTGACACAGTGACAGGGCCGCACTGTCGAGGGGTCAGTCAGTGACACAGTGACAGGTCCGCACTGTTGAGGGGTCAGTCAGTGACACAGTGACAGGGCCGCACTGTCGAGGGGTCAGTCAGTGACACAGTGACAGGGCCGCACTGTCGAGGGGTCAGTCATTGACACATTGACAGGGCCGCACTGTTGAGGGGTTCGTCAGTGACGCAGTGACAGGGCCGCACTATCGAAGGGTCAGTCAGTCAGTGACACAGTGACAGGGCCGCACTGTCGGGGGGTCAGTCAGTGACACAGTGACAGGGCTGCACTGTCGAGGGGTCAGTCAGTGCGACAGTGACAGGGCCGCTCTGTCGAGGGGTCAGTCAGTGCGACAGTGACAGGGCCACACTGTCAAGTGGACAGTCAGTGCGACAGTGACAGGGCTGCACTGTTGAGGGGTCAGTCAGAAACACAGTGACAGGGCCGCACTATCGAGGGGTCAGTCAGTGATACATTGACAGGGCCGCACTGTTGAGGGGTCAGTCAGTGACACAGTGACAGGGCCGCACTGTCGAGGGGTCAGTCAGTGACACAGTATCAGGGCCGCACTGTTGAGTGGTCAGTCAGTGAAACAGTGACAGGGCCGCACTGTTGAGTGGTCAGTGAGTGACACAGTGACAGGGCCGCACTGTCGAGGGGTCAGTCAGTGACACAGTGACAGGTCCGCACTGTCGAGGGGTCCGTCCGCGACACAGTGACAGGGCCGCACTGTTGAGTGGTCAGTCAGTGACCCAGTGACAGGGCCGCACTGTTGAGTGGTCAGTGAGTGACACAGTGACAGGGCTGCACTGTCGAGGGGTCAGTCAGTGACACAGTGACAGGTCCGCACTGTTGAGGGGTCAGTCAGGGACACAGTGACAGGGCCGCACTGTCGAGGGGTCAGTCAGTGACACAGTGACAGGGCCGCACTGTCCAGGGGTCAGTCAGTGACACAGTGACAGGGCCGCACTGTCGAGGGGTCAGTCAGTGACACAGTGACAGGGCCGCACTGTCGAGGGGTCAGTCAGTGACACAGTGACAGGGCCACACTATCGAGCGGTCAGTCTGGGACACGGTGACAGCGCCGCACTATCGAGCGGTCAGTCAGTGACACAGTGACAGGGCCGCACCGTTGAGGGGTCAGTCAGGCAGTGACACAGTGACAGGGCCGCACTGTCGAGGGGTCAGTCAGTGACACAGTGACAGGGCCGCACTATCGAGCGGTCAGTCTGGGATACGGTGACAGCGCCGCACTATCGAGGGGTCAGTCAGTGACACAGTGACAGGGCCGCACTGTCGAGGGGTCAGTCAGTGACACAGTGACAGGGCCGCACTGTCGAGGGGTCAGTCAGTGACACAGTGACAGGGCCGCACTGTCGAGGGGTCAGTCAGTGATGCAGTGACAAGTCCGCACTATCGAAGCGTCAGTCAGTCAGTGATACAGTGACAGGGCCGCTCTGTCGAGGGGTCAGTCAGTGACACAGTGACAGGACTGCACTGTCAAAGGGTCAGTCAGTCAGTGACACAGTGACAGGGCCGCACTGTCGAGGGGTCAGTCAGTGACACAGTGACAGGTCCGCACTGTCGAGGGGTCCGTCAGTGACACAGTGACAGGGCCGCACTGTTGAGTGGTCAGTCAGTGACACAGTGACAGGGCCGCACTGTTGAGTGGTCAGTCAGTGACACAGTGACAGGGCAGCACTGTCGAGGGGTCAGTCAGTGACACAGTGACAGGTCCGCACTGTTGAGGGGTCAGTCAGTGACACAGTGACTGGGCCGCACTGTCGAGGGGTCAGTCAGTGACACAGTGACAGGGCCGCACTGTCGAGGGGTCAGTCATTGACACATTGACAGGGCCGTACTGTTGAGGGGTTAGTCAGTGACGCAGTGACAGGGCCGCACTATCGAAGGGTCAGTCAGTCAGTGACACAGTGACAGGGCCGCACTGTCGGGGGGTCAGTCAGTGACACAGTGACAGGGCTGCACTGTCGAGGGGTCAGTCAGTGCGACAGTGACAGGGCCGCTCTGTCGAGGGGTCAGTCAGTGCGACAGTGACAGGGCCACACTGTCAAGTGGACAGTCAGTGCGACAGTGACAGGGCTGCACTGTTGAGGGGTCAGTCAGAAACACAGTGACAGGGCCGCACTATCGAGGGGTCAGTCAGTGATACATTGACAGGGCCGCACTGTTGAGGGGTCAGTCAGTGACACAGTGACAGGGCCGCACTGTCGAGGGGTCAGTCAGTGACACAGTATCAGGGCCGCACTGTTGAGTGGTCAGTCAGTGACACAGTGACAGGGCCGCACTGTTGAGTGGTCAGTGAGTGACACAGTGACAGGGCCGCACTGTCGAGGGGTCAGTCAGTGACACAGTGACAGGTCCGCACTGTCGAGGGGTCCGTCAGCGACACAGTGACAGGGCCGCACTGTTGAGTGGTCAGTCAGTGACCCAGTGACAGGGCCGCACTGTTGAGTGGTCAGTGAGTGACACAGTGACAGGGCCGCACTGTCGAGGGGTCAGTCAGTGACGCAGTGACAGGTCCGCACTGTTGAGGGGTCAGTCAGGGACACAGTGACAGGGCCGCACTGTCGAGGGGTCAGTCAGTGACACAGTGACAGGGCCGCACTGTCCAGGGGTCAGTCATTGACACATTGACAGGGCCGCACTGTTGAGGGGTCAGTCAGTGACGCAGTGACAGGGCCGCACTATCGAAGGGTCAGTCAGTCAGTGACACAGTGACAGGGCCGCACTGTTGGGGGGTCAGTCAGTGACACAGTGACAGGGCTGCACTGTCGAGGGGTCAGTCAGTGCGACAGTGACAGGGCCGCTCTGTCGAGGGGTCAGTCAGTGCGACAGTGACAGGGCCACACTGTCAAGTGGACAGTCAGTGCGACAGTGACAGGGCCGCACTTTTGAGGGGTCAGTCAGAAACACAGTGACAGGGCCGCACTGTTGAGTGGTCAGTCAGTGACACATTGACAGGGCCGCACTGTTGAGGGGTCAGTAAGTGACACAGTGACAGGGCCGCACTGTCGAGGGGTCCGTCAGTGACTCAGTGACAGGGCTACAGGGTCAAGGGGTCAGTCAGTGACACTGTGACAGGGCTCCACGGTCGAGGGTTCAGTCAGTGACGCAGTGACAAGGCCGCACTGTCGAGGGGTCAGTCAGAGACAAAGTGACAGGGCCGCACTATCGAGCAGTCAGTCAGTGACACAGTGACAGGGCCGCACTGTTGAGTGGTCAGTGAGTGACACAGTGACAGGGCCGCACTGTCGAGGGGTCAGTCAGTGACACAGTGACAGGGCTGCACTGTTGAGGGGTCAGTCAGTGACACAGTGACAGGGCTGCACTATCGAGTGGTCCGTCCGTGATACGGTGACAGCGCCGCACAATCGAGCGGTCAGTCAGTGACACAGTGACAGGGCCACACAGTCGAGGGGTCAGTCAGGCCGTGACACAGTGACAGGGCCACACTGTCGAGCGGTCAGTCAGTGACACTGTGACAGGGCCGCACTGTTGAGGGGTCAGTCAGTGACACAGTGACAGGGCCACACCGTCGAGGGGTCAGTCAGGCAGTGATACATTGACAGGGCCGCACTGTTGAGTGGTCAGTCAGTGACACAGTGACAGGGCCGCACTGTTGAGTGGTCAGTGAGTGACACAGTGACAGGGCCGCACTGTCGAGGGGTCAGTCAGTGACACAATGACAGGGCCGCACTGTCGAGGGGTCAGTCAGTGACACAGTGGCAGGGCCGCACTGTCGAGGGGTCAGTCATTGACACATTGACAGTGCCGCACTGTTGAGGGGTCAGTCAGTGACGCAGTGACAGGGCCGCACTGTCGAAGGGTCAGTCTGTCAGTGACACAGTGACAGGGCCGCACTGTCGAGGGGTCAGTCAGTGACACAGTGACAGGGCTGCACTGTCGAAGGGTCAGTCAGTCAGTGACACAGTGACAGGGCTGCACTGTCGAGGGGTCAGTCAGTGACAAGGTGACAGGTTCGCACTGTCTAGGGGTCAGTCAGTGACACAAGGACAGGGCTGCACTGTCGAGGGGTCAGTCAGTGCGACAGTGACAGCGCCGCTCTGTCGAGGGGTCAGTCAGTGCGACAGTGACAGGGCCACACTGTCAAGTGGACAGTCAGTGCGACAGTGACAGTGCCGCACTGTTGAGGGGTCAGTCAGTGACACAGTGACAGGGCCGCACTGTCGAGGGTTCCGTCAGTGACTCAGTGACAGGCTACACGTTCAAGGGGTCAGTCAGTGACACTGAGACAGGGCCACACTATTGAGTGGTCAGTCAGTGACACATTGAAGGGGCCGCACTGTTGAGGGTTCAGTCAGTGACACAGTGACAGGGCCCCACTGTCGAGGGGTCAGTCAGTGACACAGTGAGAGCGCCGCACTGTTGAGTGGTCACACAGTGACACAGTGACAGGGCCGCACTGTCGAGGAGTCAGTCAGTGACACAGTGACAGGGCCGCACTATTGAGAGGTCAGTCAGTGACACAGTGACAGGGCCGCACTGTCGAGGGGTCAGTCAGTGACACAGTGACAGGGCCGCACTGTCGAGGGGTCAGTCAGTGACACAGTGACAGGGCCGCACTGTCGAGGGGTCAGTCAGTGACACATTGACAGGGCCGCACTGTTGAGGGGTCAGTCAGTGACGCAGTGACAAGGCCGCACTATCGAAGGGTCAGTCAGTCAGTGACACAGTGACAGGGCCGCACTGTTGAGGGGTCAGTCAGTGACACAGTGACAGGGCTGCACTGTCGAAGGGTCAGTCAGTCAGTGACACAGTGACAGGGCCGCAATGTCGAGGGGTCAGTCAGTGCGACAGTGACAGTGCTGCACTGTCGAGGGGTCAGTCCTTGCGACAGTGACAGGGCCACACTGTCAAGTGGACAGTCAGTGCGACAGTGACAGGGCCGCACTGTCGAGGGGTCAGTCAGAAACACAGTGACAGGGCCGCACTATCGAGGGGTCAGTCAGTGATATATTGACAGGGCCGCACTGTTGAGGGTCAGTCAGTGACACATTGACAGGGCCGCACTGTTGAGGGGTCAGTCAGTGACACAGTAACAGGGCCGCACTGTTGAGTGGTCAGTCAGTGACACATTGACAGGGCCGCACTGTTGAGTGGTCAGTGAGTGACACAGTGACAGGGCCGCACTGTCGAGGGGTCAGTCAGTGACACAGTGACAGGTCCGCACTGTCGAGGGGTCCGTCAGTGACACAGTGACAGGGCCGCACTGTTGAGTGGTCAGTCAGTGACACAGTGACAGGGCCGCACTGTTGAGTGGTCAGTCAGTGACACAGTGACAGGGCCGCACTGTCGAGGGGTCAGTCAGTGACACAGTGACAGGTCCGCACTGTTGAGGGGTCAGTCAGTGACACAGTGACAGGGCCGCACTGTCGAGGGGTCAGTCAGTGACACAGTGACAGGGCCGCACTGTCGAGGGGTCAGTCATTGACACATTGACAGGGCCGCACTGTTGAGGGGTTAGTCAGTGACGCAGTGACAGGGCCGCACTATCGAAGGGTCAGTCAGTCAGTGACACAGTGACAGGGTCGCACTGTCGGGGGGTCAGTCAGTGACACAGTGACAGGCTGCACTGTCGAGGGGTCAGTCAGTGCGACAGTGACAGGGCCGCTCTGTCGAGGGGTCAGTCAGTGCGACAGTGACAGGGCCACACTGTCAAGTGGACAGTCAGTGCGACAGTGACAGGGCTGCACTGTTGAGGGGTCAGTCAGAAACACAGTGACAGTGCCGCACTATCGAGGGGTCAGTCAGTGATACATTGACAGGGCCGCACTGTTGAGGGGTCAGTCAGTGACACAGTGACAGGGCCGCACTGTCGAGGGGTCAGTCAGTGACACAGTATCAGGGCCGCACTGTTGAGTGGTCAGTCAGTGACACATTGACAGGGCCGCACTGTTGAGGGGTCAGTAAGTGACACAGTGACAGGGCCGCACTGTCGAGGGGTCCGTCAGTGACTCAGTGACAGGGCTACAGGGTCAAGGGGTCAGTCAGTGACACTGTGACAGGGCTCCACGGTCGAGGGTTCAGTCAGTGACACAGTGACAAGGCCGCACTGTCGAGGGGTCAGTCAGAGACAAAGTGACAGGGCCGCACTATCGAGCAGTCAGTCAGTGACACAGTGACAGGGCCGCACTGTTGAGTGGTCAGTGAGTGACACAGTGACAGGGCCGCACTGTCGAGGGGTCAGTCAGTGACACAGTGACAGGGCTGCACTGTTGAGGGGTCAGTCAGTGACACAGTGACAGGGCTGCACTATCGAGTGGTCCGTCCGGGATACGGTGACAGCGCCGCACAATCGAGCGGTCAGTCAGTGACACAGTGACAGGGCCACACAGTCGAGGGGTCAGTCAGGCAGTGACACAGTGACAGGGCCACACTGTCGAGCGGTCAGTCAGTGACACTGTGACAGGGCCACACTGTCGAGGGGTCAGTCAGTGACTCAGTGACAGGGCCGCACTGTTGAGGGGTCAGTCAGTGACACAGTGACAGGGCCACACCGTCGAGGGGTCAGTCAGGCAGTGATACATTGACAGGGCCGCACTGTTGAGTGGTCAGTCAGTGACACAGTGACAGGGCCGCACTGTTGAGTGGTCAGTGAGTGACACAGTGACAGGGCCGCACTGTCGAGGGGTCAGTCAGTGACACAATGACAGGGCCGCACTGTCGAGGGGTCAGTCAGTGACACAGTGGCAGGGACGCACTGTCGAGGGGTCAGTCATTGACACATTGACAGTGCCGCACTGTTGAGGGGTCAGTCAGTGACGCAGTGACAGGGCCGCACTGTCGAAGGGTCAGTCTGTCAGTGACACAGTGACAGGGCCGCACTGTCGAGGGGTCAGTCAGTGACACAGTGACAGGGCTGCACTGTCGAAGGGTCAGTCAGTCAGTGACACAGTGACAGGGCTGCACTGTCGAGGGGTCAGTCAGTGACAAGGTGACAGGTCCGCCCTGTCTAGGGGTCAGTCAGTGACACAAGGACAGGGCTGCACTGTCGAGGGGTCAGTCAGTGCGACAGTGACAGGGCCACACTGTCAAGTGGACAGTCAGTGCGACAGTGACAGGGCCGCACTGTTGAGGGGTCAGTCAGTGACACAGTGACAGGGCCGCACTGTCGAGGGTTCCGTCAGTGACTCAGTGACAGGCTACACGTTCAAGGGGTCAGTCAGTGACACTGTGACAGGGCCACACTATTGAGTGGTCAGTCAGTGACACATTGACGGGGCCGCACTGTTGAGGGTTCAGTCAGTGACACAGTGGCAGGGCCGCACTGTCGAGGGGTCAGTCAGTGACACAGTGAGAGCGCCGCACTGTTGAGTGGTCAGTCAGTGACACAGTGACAGGGCCGCACTGTCGAGGAGTCAGTCAGTGACACAGTGACAGGGCCGCACTATTGAGAGGTCAGTCAGTGACACAGTGACAGGGCCGCACTGTCGAGGGGTCAGTCAGTGACACAGTGACAGGGCCGCACTGTCGAGGGGTCAGTCAGTGACACAGTGACAGGGCCGCACTGTCGAGGGGTCAGTCAGTGACACATTGACAGGGCCGCACTGTTGAGGGGTCAGTCAGTGACGCAGTGACAAGGCCGCACTATCGAAGGGTCAGTCAGTCAGTGACACAGTGACAAGGCCGCACTGTCGAGGGGTCAGTCAGTGACACAGTGACAGGGCTGCACTGTCGAAGGGTCAGTCAGTCAGTGACACAGTGACAGGGCTGCAATGTCGAGGGGTCAGTCAGTGCGACAGTGACAGTGCTGCACTGTCAAGGGGTCAGTCCTTGCGACAGTGACAGGGCCACACTGTCAAGTGGACATTCAGTGCGACAGTGACAGGGCCGCACTGTCGAGGGGTCAGTCAGAAACACAGTGACAGGGCCGCACTATCGAGGGGTCAGTCAGTGATATATTGACAGGGCCGCACTGTTGAGGGTCAGTCAGTGACACATTGACAGGGCCGCACTGTTGAGGGGTCAGTCAGTGACACAGTAACAGGGCCGCACTGTTGAGTGGTCAGTCAGTGACACATTGACAGGGCCGCACTGTTGAGGGGTCAGTCAGTGACACAGTGACAGGGCCGCACTGTCGAAGGGTCAGTTAGTCAGTGACAAAGTGACAGGGCTGCACTGTCGAGGGGCCCGTCAGTGACTCAGTGACAGGGCTACACGGTCAAGGGGTCAGTCAGTGACACAGTGACAGGGCCGCACTGTCGAGGGGTCAGTCAGTGACACAGTGACAGGGCCGCACTGTCGAGGGGTCAGTCAGTGACACAGTGACAGGGCCGCACAGTCGAGGGGTCAGTCAGTGACACAGTGACAGGGCCGCACTATCGAGCGGTCAGTCAGTGACACAGTGACAGGGCCGCACTGTCGAGGGGTCAGTCAGTGACACAGTGACAGGGCCGCACTATCGAGCGGTCAGTCAGTGATACGGTGACAGGGCCGCACTATCGAGCGGTCAGTCAGTGATACAGTGACAGGGCCACACCGTCGAGGGGTCAGTCAGGCAGTGACACAGTGACAGGGCCGCACTGTCGAGGGGTCAGTCAGTGACTTAGTGACAGGGCCGAACTGTTGAGTGGTCGGTCAGTGACACAGTGACAGGGCCGCACTGTTGAGTGGTCAGTGAGTGACACAGTGACAGGGCCGCACTGTCGAGGGGTCAGTCAGTGACACAATGACAGGGCCGCACTGTTGAGGGGTCAGTCAGTGACACAGTGACAGGGCTGCACTATCGAGTGGTCAGTCAGGGATATGGTGACAGCGCTGCACAATCGAGCGGTCAGTCAGTGACACAGTGACAGGGCCACACTGTCGAGGGGTCAGTCTGGCAGTGACACAGTGACAGGGCCACACTGTCGAGCGGTCAGTCAGTGACACAGTGACAGGGCCGCACTGTCGAGGGGTCAGTCAGTGACTCAGTGACAGGGCCGCACTGTTGAGGGGTCAGTCAGTGACACAGTGACAGAGCCGCACTGTTGAGTGGTCAGTCAGTGACTCAGTGACAGGGCCGCACATTTGAGTGGTCAGTCAGTGACACAGTGACGGGGCCGCACTGTTTAGGGGTCAGTCAGTGAGGGCTGCACTGTCGAGGGGTCAGTCAGTGACTCACCGACAGGGCCGCACTATTGAGTGGTCAGTCCGTGACACAGTGAAAGGGCCGCACTGTCAAGCGGTCAGTCATTGACACAGTGACAGGGTCGCACTGTCAAGCGGTTAGTCAGTGACACAGTGACAGGGCCGCACTGTCGACGGGTCAGTCAGTGACACAATGACAGGGCCGCACTGTCAAGCGGTCAGTCATTGACGCAGTGACAGGGCCACACTGTCAAGCGGTTAGTCAGTGACACAGTGACAGGGCCGCACTGTCGTCGGGTCAGTCAGTGACACAATGACAGGGCCGCACTGTCGTGGGGTCATTCAATAAAACAGTGACGAGGCCGCATTATCGAGGGGTCAGTCAGTGACACAGTGACAGGGCTGCACTATCGAGCGGTCATTCAGTGACACTGTGACAGGGCTGCACGGTCAAGGGATCAGTCAGTGACACAGTGACAGGGCCGCACTGTCGAGGGGTCAGTCAGTGAGACAGTGACAGGGCCGCACTGTTGAGGGGTCAGTCAGTGACGCAGTGACAGGGCCGCACTGTCGATGGGTCAGTCAGTGACACAGTGACAGGGCTGCACTGTCGAAGGGTCAGTCAGTCAGTGACACAGTGACAGGGCCGCACTGTGGAGGGGCAGTCAGTGACACAGTGACAGGGCCGCACTGTCGATGGGTCAGTCAGTGACACAGTGACAGGGCCGCACTGTCGATGGGTCAGTCAGTGACTCAGTGACAGGGCCGCACTGTCGAGAGGTCAATCATTGACACAGTGACAGGGCTGCACTATCGAGGGGCCAGTCTGTGACATATTCACAGGGCTGCACTATCGAGCGGTCTGTCAGTGACACTGTGACAGGGCTGCACTATCGAGCGGTCAGTCAGGGATACGGTGACAGCGCCGCGCTATCGAGCGGTCAGTCAGTGACACAGTGACAGGGCCACACTGTCAAGCGGTCAGTCAGTGACACAGTGACAGGGCCACACTGTCGAGTGGTCAGTCAGTGACACAGTGACAGGGCCGCACTGTCGAGGGGTCAGTCAGTGACTCAGTGACAGGGTCGCACTGTTGAGTGGTCAGTAAGTGACACAGTGACGGGGCCGCACTGTTGAGTGGTCAGTCAGTGAGGGCCGCACTCTCGAGGTGTCTGTCAGTGACTCACCGACAGGGCTGCACTGTTGAGGGGTCAGTCAGTGACACAGTGACAGGGCCGCACTGTTGAGTGGTCAGTCAGTGACACAGTGACAGGGCCGCAATGTCGAGGGGTCAGTCAGAGACACAGTGACAGTGCCCCGCTAACGAGTGGTCAGTCCGTGACACAGTCACAGGGCCACACTATCGAGGGGTCAGACAATGACATAGTGACAGGGCCGCACTGTCGAGGGGTCAGTCAGTGACATAGTGACAGGGTTGCACTATCGAGGGGTCAGTCAGTGACGTAGTGACAGGGCCGCACTGTCGAGGGGTCAGTCAGCGACACAGTGACGGGGCCGCACTATCGAGGGGTCAGTAAGTGACACAGTGAAAGGGCTGAACTATCGAGCGGTCAGTCAGTGACACAGTGACTTGGATCATTATCCAGGGGTCAGTTAGTGACACAGTGACAGGGCCGTACTATCAAGGGGTCAGTCAGTGACACAGTGATAGGGCCGAAATGTCGAGGGGTCATTCAATAACACAGTGACGAGGCCGCACAGTCGAGGGGTCAGTCTGTGACATAGTGACAGCGCCGCACTATCGAGCGGTCAGTCAGTGACACCGTGACAGGGCTGCACTATCGAGCGGTAAGTCAGTGACACAGTGACAGGGCCGCACTATCGAGTGGTCAGTCAGTGACAAAGTGACGGGGCCGCACTGTCGAGGGGTCAGTCAGTGGCACAGTGACAGGGCCGCACTGTCGAGGGGTCAGTCAGTGACACAGTGACAGGGCCGCACTGTCGAGGGGTCAGTCAGTGACACTGTGACAGGGCCGCACTGTCGAGGGGTCAATCAATGACACAGTGACAGGGCCGCACTGTCGAGGGGTCAGTCAGTGACACAGTGACAGGGCCGCACTGTCGAGGGGTCAGTCAGTGACACAGTGACAGGGCCGCACTGTCGAGGGGTCAGTCAGTGACACTGTGACAGGGCCGCACTGTCGAGGGGTCAGTCAGTGACACAATGACAGGGCCGCACTGTCGAGGGGTCAGTGAGTGACACAGTGACAGGGCCGCACTGTCGAGTGGTCAGTCAGTGACACAGTGACAGGGCCGCACTGTCGAGGGGTCAGTCAGTGACACAGTGACAGGGCCGCACTGTCGAGGGGTCAGTCAGTGACACAGTGACAGGGCCGCACTGTCGAGGGGTCAGTCAGTGACACAGTGACAGGGCCGCACTGTCGAGGGGTCAGTCAGTGACGCAGTGACAAGGCCGCACTATCGAAGGGTAAGTCAGTCAGTGACACAGTGACAGGTCCGCACTGTCGAGGGGTCAGTCAGTGACACATTGACAGGGTCGCACTGTCGAGGGGTCAGTCAGTGGCACAGTGACAGGGCTGCACTGACGAGGGGTCAGTCAGTGCGACAGTGACAGTGCCGCACTGTTGAGGGGTCAGTCCTTGCGACAGTGACAGGGCCACACTGTCAAGTGGACAGTCAGTGCGACAGTGACAGGTCCGCACTGTCGAGGGGTCAGTCAGAAACACAGTGACAGGGCCGCACTATCGAGGGGTCAGTCAGTGATACATTGACAGGGCCGCACTGTTGAGGGGTCAGTCAGTGACACATTGACAGGGCCGCACTGTCGAGGGGTCAGTTAGTGACACAGTGACAGGGCCGCACTGTCGAGGGGTCAGTCAGTGATACATTGACAGGGCCGCACTGTTGAAGGGTCAGTCAGTGACACATTGACAGGGCCGCACTGTCGAGGGGTCAGTCAGTGACACAGTGACAGGGCCGCACTGTTGAGGGGTCTGTCAGTGACACATTTACAGGGCCGCACTGTCGAGGGGTCAGTCAGTGACACAGTGACAGGGCCGCACTATCAAGGGGTCAGTCTTGGATACGGTGACAGCGCCGCACTATCGAGCGGTCAGTCAGTGACACAGTGACAGGGCCACACCGTCGAGGGGTCAGTCAGTGACACAGTGACAGGACTGCACTGTCAAAGGGTCAGTCAGTCAGTGACACAGTGACAGGGTCGCACTGTCGAGGGGTCAGTCAGTGGCACAGTGACAGGGCTGCACTGTCGAGGGGTCAGTCAGTGCGACAGTGACAGTGCCGCACTGTTGAGGGGTCAGTCCTTGCGACAGTGACAGGGCCACACTGTCAAGTGGACAGTCAGTGCGACAGTGACAGGGCCGCACTGTCGAGGGGTCAGTCAGAAACACAGTGACAGGGCCGCACTATCGAGGGGTCAGTCAGTGATACATTGACAAGGCCGCACTGTTGAGGGTTCAGTCAGTGACACATTGACAGGGCCGCACTGTCGAGGGGTCAGTCAGTGACACAGTGACAGGGCCGCACTGTCGAGGGGTCAGTCAGAAACACAGTGACAGGGCCGCACTATCGAGGGGTCAGTCAGTGATACATTGACAGGTCCGCACTGTTGAAGGGTCAGTCAGTGACACATTGACAGGGCCGCACTGTCGAGGGGTCAGTCAGTGACACAGTGACAGGGCCGCACTGTTGAGGGGTCAGTCAGTGACACATTTACAGGGCCGCACTGTCGAGGGGTCAGTCAGTGACACATTGACAGGGCCGCACTGTTGAGGGGTCAGTCAGTGACACAGTGACAGGGCCGCACTATCGAGGGGTCAGTCAGTGATACATTGACAAGGCCGCACTGTTGAGGGTTCAGTCAGTGACACATTGACAGGGCCGCACTGTCGAGGGGTCAGTCAGTGACACAGTGACAGGGCCGCACTGTCGAGGGGTCAGTCAGAAACACAGTGACAGGGCCGCACTATCGAGGGGTCAGTCAGTGATACATTGACAGGTCCGCACTGTTGAAGGGTCAGTCAGTGACACATTGACAGGGCCGCACTGTCGAGGGGTCAGTCAGTGACACAGTGACAGGGCCGCACTGTTGAGGGGTCAGTCAGTGACACATTTACAGGGCCGCACTGTCGAGGGGTCAGTCAGTGACACATTGACAGGGCCGCACTGTTGAGGGGTCAGTCAGTGACACAGTGACAGGGCCGCACCGTCGAAGGGTCAGTGAGTCAGTGACAAAGTGACAGGGCCGCACTGTTGAGGGGTCAGTCAGTGACACAGTGACAGGGCCGCAGTGTCGAGGGGTCCGTCAGTGACTCAGTGACAGGGCTACACGGTCAAGGGGTCAGTGACACTGTGACAGGGCTACACGATCGAGGGTTCAGTCAGTGACACAGTGACAGGGCCGCACTGTCGAGGGGTCAGTCAGTGACACAGTGACAGGGCCGCACTGTCGAGGGGTCTGTCAATGACACAGTGACAGGGCCGCACTGTCGAGGGATCAGTCAGTGACACAGTGACAGGGCCGCACTGTCGAGCGGTCAGTCTTGGATACGGTGACAGCGCCGCACTATCGAGCGGTCAGTCAGTGACACAGTGACAGGGCCACACCGTCGAGGGGTCAGTCAGGCAGTGACACAGTGACAGGGCCGCACTGTCGAGGGGTCAGTCAGTGACACAGTGACAGGGCTGCACTATCGAGCGGTCAGTCTGGGATACGGTGACAGCGCCGCACTTTCGAGCGGTCAGTCAGTGACACAGTGACAGGGCCACACTGTCGAGGGGTCAGTCGGGCAGTGACACAGTGACCGGGCCGCACTGTCGAGGGGTCAGTCAGTGACTCAGTGACAGGGACACACTGTTGAGGGGTCAGTGCGTGACACAGTGACAGGGCCGCACTCTTGAGTGGTCAGTCAGTGACACAGTGACCGGGCCGCACTGTTGAGTGGTCAGTGAGTGACACAGTGACAGGGCCGCACTGTCGAGGGGTCAGTCAGTGACACAGTGACAGGGCCGCACTGTCGAGGGGTCAGTCAGTGACACATTGACAGGGCCGCACTGTTGAGGGGTCAGTCAGTGACGCAGTGACAGGGCCGCACTATCGAAGGGTCTGTCAGTCAGTGACACAGTGACAGGGCCGCACTGTCGTGGGGTCAGTCAGTGACACAGTGACAGGGCTGCACTGTTGAGGGGTCAGTCAGTGCGACAGTGACAGGGCCGCTTTGTCGAGGGGTCAGTCAGTGTGATAGTGACAGGGCCACACTGTCAAGTGGACAGTCAGTGCGACAGTGACAGGGCCGCACTGTTGAGGGGTCCGTCAGAAACACAGTGACAGGGCCGCACTATCGAGGGGTCAGTCAGTGATACATTGACAGGGCCGCACTGTTGAGGGGTCAGTCAGTGACACAGTGACAGGGCCGCACTGTCGAGGGGTCAGTCAGTGACACAGTGACAGGGCCGCACTGTTGAGTGGTCAGTCAGTGACACATTGATAGGGCCGCACTGTTGAGGGGTCAGTCAGTGACACAGTGACAGGGCCGCACTGTCGAGGGATCCGTCAGTGACTCAATGACAGGGCTACACGGTCAAGGGGTCAGTCAGTGACACTGTGACAGGGCTCCACGGTCGAGGGTTCAGTCAGTGACACAGTGAAAGGGCCGCACTGTCGAGGGGTCAGTCAGAGACAAAGTGACAGGGCCGCACTATCGAGCGGTCAGTCAGTGACACAGTGACAGGGCCGCACTGTCGAGGGGTCAGTCAATGACACAGTGACAGGGCCGCACTATCGAGCGGTCAGTCAGGGACACGGTGAAAGCGCCGCACTATCGAGCGGTCAGTCAGTGACACAGTGACAGGGCCACACCGTCGAGGGGTCAGTCAGGCAGTGACACAGTGACAGGGCCGCACTGTCGAGGGGTCAGTCAGTGACTCAGTGACAGGGCCGCACTGTTGAGAGGTCAGTGCGTGACACAGTGACAGGGCAGCACTGTTGACTGGTCAGTGAGTGACAGTGACAGGGCCGCACTGTCGAGGGGTCAGTCAGTGACACAGTGACAGGGCCGCACTGTCGAGGGGTCAGTCAGTGAAACAGTGGCAGGGCCTCACTGTCGAGGGGTCAGTCATTGACACATTGACAGGGCCGCACTGTTGAGGGGTCAGTCAGTGACGCAGTGACAGGGCCGCACTCTCGAAGGGTCAGTCAGTCAGTGACACAGTGACAGGGCTGCACTGTCGAAGGGTCAGTCAGTCAGTGACACAGTGACAGGGCTGCACTGTCGAGGGGTCAGTCAGTGACACGGTGACAGGGCCGCACTGTCGAGGGGTTTGTCAGTGACACAATGACAGGGCTGCACTGTCGAGGGGTCAGTCAGTGCGACAGTGACAGGGCCGCTCTGTCGAGGGGTCAGTCAGTGCGACAGTGACAGGGCCACACTGTCAAGTGGACAGTCAGTGCGACAATCACAGGGCTGCACTGTCGAGGGGTCAGTCAGAAACACAGTGACAGGGCCGCACTATCGAGGGGTCAGTCAGTGACACATTGACAGGGCCGCACTGTTGAGGGGTCAGTCTGTGACACAGTGACAGGGCCGCACAGTTGAGGGGTCAGTCAGTGACACAGTGACAGGGCCGCACTGTTGAGTGGTCAGTCAGTGACACATTGACAGGGCCACACTGTCGAGGGGTCATTCAGTGACACAGTGACAGGGCCGCACTATCAAGGGGTCAGTCTTGGATACGGTGACAGCGCCGCACTATCGAGCGGTCAGTCAGTGACACAGTGACAGGGCCACACCGTCGAGGGGTCAGTCAGTGACACAGTGACAGGACTGCACTGTCAAAGGGTCAGTCAGTCAGTGACACAGTGACAGGGTCGCACTGTCGAGGGGTCAGTCAGTGGCACAGTGACAGGGCCGCACTGTCGAGGGGTCAGTCAGTGCGACAGTGACAGTGCCGCACTGTTGAGGGGTCAGTCCTTGCGACAGTGACAGTGCCACACTGTCAAGTGGACAGTCAGTGCGACAGTGACAGGGCCGCACTGTCGAGGGGTCAGTCAGAAACACAGTGACAGGGCCGCACTATCGAGGGGTCAGTCAGTGATACATTGACAAGGCCGCACTGTTGAGGGTTCGGTCAGTGACACATTGACAGGGCCGCACTGTCGAGGGGTCAGTCAGTGACACAGTGACAGGGCCGCACTGTCGAGGGGTCAGTCAGAAACACAGTGACAGGGCCGCACTATCGAGGGGTCAGTCAGTGATACATTGACAGGTCCGCACTGTTGAAGGGTCAGTCAGTGACACATTGACAGGGCCGCACTGTCGAGGGGTCAGTCAGTGACACAGTGACAGGGCCGCACTGTTGAGGGGTCAGTCAGTGACACATTTACAGGGCCGCACTGTCGAGGGGTCAGTCAGTGACACATTGACAGGGCCGCACTGTTGAGGGGTCAGTCAGTGACACAGTGACAGGGTCGCACCGTCGAAGGGTCAGCGAGTCAGTGACAAAGTGACAGGGCCGCACTGTTGAGGGGTCAGTCAGTGACACAGTGACAGGGCCGCAGTGTCGAGGGGTCCGTCAGTGACTCAGTGACAGGGCTACACGGTCAAGGGGTCAGTGACACTGTGACAGGGCTACACGATCGAGGGTTCAGTCAGTGACACAGTGACAGGGCCGCACTGTCGAGGGGTCAGTCAGTGACACAGTGACAGGGCCGCACTGTCGAGGGGTCTGTCAGTGACACAGTGACAGGGCCGCACTGTCGAGGGATCAGTCAGTGACACAGTGACAGGGCCGCACTGTCGAGCGGTCAGTCTTGGATACGGTGACAGCGCCGCACTATCGAGCGGTCAGTCAGTGACACAGTGACAGGGCCACACCGTCGAGGGGTCAGTCAGGCAGTGACACAGTGACAGGGCCGCACTGTCGAGGGGTCAGTCAGTGACACAGTGACAGGGCTGCACTATCGAGCGGTCAGTCTGGGATACGGTGACAGCGCCGCACTTTCGAGCGGTCAGTCAGTGACACAGTGACAGGGCCACACTGTCGAGGGTTCAGTCGGGCAGTGACACAGTGACCGGGCCGCACTGTCGAGGGGTCAGTCAGTGACTCAGTGACAGGGACACACTGTTGAGGGGTCAGTGCGTGACACAGTGACAGGGCCGCACTCTTGAGTGGTCAGTCAGTGACACAGTGACCGGGCCGCACTGTTGAGTGGTCAGTGAGTGACACAGTGACAGGGCCGCACTGTCGAGGGGTCAGTCAGTGACACAGTGACAGGGCCGCACTGTCGAGGGGTCAGTCAGTGACACATTGACAGGGCCGCACTGTTGAGGGGTCAGTCAGTGACGCAGTGACAGGGCCGCACTATCGAAGGGTCTGTCAGTCAGTGACACAGTGACAGGGCCGCACTGTCGTGGGGTCAGTCAGTGACACAGTGACAGGGCTGCACTGTTGAGGGGTCAGTCAGTGCGACAGTGACAGGGCCGCTTTGTCGAGGGGTCAGTCAGTGCGACAGTGACAGGGCCACACTGTCAAGTGGACAGTCAGTGCGACAGTGACAGGGCCGCACTGTTGAGGGGTCCGTCAGAAACACAGTGACAGGGCCGCACTATCGAGGGGTCAGTCAGTGATACATTGACAGGGCCGCACTGTTGAGGGGTCAGTCAGTGACACAGTGACAGGGCCGCACTGTCGAGGGGTCAGTCAGTGACACAGTGACAGGGCCGCACTGTTGAGTGGTCAGTCAGTGACACATTGATAGGGCCGCACTGTTGAGGGGTCAGTCAGTGACACAGTGACAGGGCCGCACTGTCGAGGGATCCGTCAGTGACTCAATGACAGGGCTACACGGTCAAGGGGTCAGTCAGTGACACTGTGACAGGGCTCCACGGTCGAGGGTTCAGTCAGTGACACAGTGAAAGGGCCGCACTGTCGAGGGGTCAGTCAGAGACAAAGTGACAGGGCCGCACTATCGAGCGGTCAGTCAGTGACACAGTGACAGGGCCGCACTGTCGAGGGGTCAGTCAATGACACAGTGACAGGGCCGCACTATCGAGCGGTCAGTCAGGGACACGGTGAAAGCGCCGCACTATCGAGCGGTCAGTCAGTGACACAGTGACAGGGCCACACCGTCGAGGGGTCAGTCAGGCAGTGACACAGTGACAGGGCCGCACTGTCGAGGGGTCAGTCAGTGAATCAGTGACAGGGCCGCACTGTTGAGTGGTCAGTGCGTGACACAGTGACAGGGCAGCACTGTTGACTGGTCAGTGAGTGACAGTGACAGGGCCGCACTGTCGAGGGGTCAGTCAGTGACACAGTGACAGGGCCGCACTGTCGAGGGGTCAGTCAGTGAAACAGTGGCAGGGCCTCACTGTCGAGGGGTCAGTCATTGACACAGTGACAGGGCCGCACTGTTGAGGGGTCAGTCAGTGACGCAGTGACAGGGCCACACTCTCGAAGGGTCAGTCAGTCAGTGACACAGTGACAGGGCTGCACTGTCGAAGGGTCAGTCAGTCAGTGACACAGTGACAGGGCTGCACTGTCGAGGGGTCAGTCAGTGACACGGTGACAGGGCCGCACTGTCGAGGGGTTTGTCAGTGACACAATGACAGGGCCGCACTGTTGAGGGGTCAGTCAGTGACACAGTGACAGGGCCGCACCGTCGAAGGGTCAGTGAGTCAGTGACAAAGTGACAGGGCCGCACTGTTGAGGGGTCAGTCAGTGACACAGTGACAGGGCCGCAGTGTCGAGGGGTCCGTCAGTGACTCAGTGACAGGGCTACACGGTCAAGGGGTCAGTGACACTGTGACAGGGCTACACGATCGAGGGTTCAGTCAGTGACACAGTGACAGGGCCGCACAGTTGAGGGGTCAGTCAGTGACACAGTGACAGGGCCGCACTGTCGAGGGGTCTGTCAGTGACACAGTGACAGGGCCGCACTGTCGAGGGATCAGTCAGTGACACAGTGACAGGGCCGCACTGTCGAGCGGTCAGTCTTGGATACGGTGACAGCGCCGCACTATCGAGCGGTCAGTCAGTGACACAGTGACAGGGCCACACCGTCGAGGGGTCAGTCAGGCAGTGACACAGTGACAGGGCCGCACTGTCGAGGGGTCAGTCAGTGACACAGTGACAGGGCTGCACTATCGAGCGGTCAGTCTGGGATACGGTGACAGCGCCGCACTTTCGAGCGGTCAGTCAGTGACACAGTGACAGGGCCACACTGTCGAGGGGTCAGTCGGGCAGTGACACAGTGACCGGGCTGCACTGTCGTGGGGTCAGTCAGTGACTCAGTGACAGGGACACACTGTTGAGGGGTCAGTGCGTGACACAGTGACAGGGCCGCACTCTTGAGTGGTCAGTCAGTGACACAGTGACCGGGCCGCACTGTTGAGTGGTCAGTGAGTGACACAGTGACAGGGCCGCACTGTCGAGGGGTCAGTCAGTGACACAGTGACAGGGCCGCACTGTCGAGGGGTCAGTCAGTGACACATTGACAGGGCCGCACTGTTGAGGGGTCAGTCAGTGACGCAGTGACAGGGCCGCACTATCGAAGGATCTGTCAGTCAGTGACACAGTGACAGGGCCGCACTGTCGTGGGGTCAGTCAGTGACACAGTGACAGGGCTGCACTGTTGAGGGGTCAGTCAGTGCGACAGTGACAGGGCCGCTTTGTCGAGGGGTCAGTCAGTGCGACAGTGACAGGGCCACACTGTCAAGTGGACAGTCAGTGCGACAGTGACAGGGCCGCACTGTTGAGGGGTCCGTCAGAAACACAGTGACAGGGCCGCACTATCGAGGGGTCAGTCAGTGATACATTGACAGGGCCGCACTGTTGAGGGGTCAGTCAGTGACACAGTGACAGGGCCGCACTGTCGAGGGGTCAGTCAGTGACACAGTGACAGGGCCGCACTGTTGAGTGGTCAGTCAGTGACACATTGATAGGGCCGCACTGTTGAGGGGTCAGTCAGTGACACAGTGACAGGGCCGCACTGTCGAGGGATCCGTCAGTGACTCAATGACAGGGCTACACGGTCAATGGGTCAGTCAGTGACACTGTGACAGGGCTCCACGGTCGAGGGTTCAGTCAGTGACACAGTGAAAGGGCCGCACTGTCGAGGGGTCAGTCAGAGACAAAGTGATAGGGCCGCACTATCGAGCGGTCAGTCAGTGACACAGTGACAGGGCCGCACTGTCGAGGGGTCAGTCAATGACACAGTGACAGGGCCGCACTATCGAGCGGTCAGTCAGGGACACGGTGAAAGCGCCGCACTATCGAGCGGTCAGTCAGTGACACAGTGACAGGGCCACACCGTCGAGGGGTCAGTCAGGCAGTGACACAGTGACAGGGCCGCACTGTCGAGGGGTCAGTCAGTGACTCAGTGACAGGGCCGCACTGTTGAGTGGTCAGTGCGTGACACAGTGACAGGGCAGCACTGTTGACTGGTCAGTGAGTGACAGTGACAGGGCCGCACTGTCGAGGGGTCAGTCAGTGACACAGTGACAGGGCCGCACTGTCGAGGGGTCAGTCAGTGAAACAGTGGCAGGGCCTCACTGTCGAGGGGTCAGTCATTGACACATTGACAGGGCCGCACTGTTGAGGGGTCAGTCAGTGACGCAGTGACAGGGCCGCACTCTCGAAGGGTCAGTCAGTCAGTGACACAGTGACAGGGCTGCACTGTCGAAGGGTCAGTCAGTCAGTGACACAGTGACAGGGCTGCACTGTCGAGGGGTCAGTCAGTGACACGGTGACAGGGCCGCACTGTCGAGGGGTTTGTCAGTGACACAATGACAGGGCTGCACTGTCGAGGGGTCAGTCAGTGACACAGTGACAGGGCCGCTCTGTCGAGGGGTCAGTCAGTGCGACAGTGACAGGGCCACACTGTCAAGTGGACAGTCAGTGCGACAATGACAGGGCCGCACTGTCGAGGGGTCAGTCAGAAACACAGTGACAGGGCCGCACTATCGAGGGGTCAGTCAGTGACACATTGACAGGGCCGCACTGTTGAGGGGTCAGTCTGTGACACAGTGACAGGGCCGCACAGTTGAGGGGTCAGTCAGTGACACAGTGACAGGGCCGCACTGTTGAGTGGTCAGTCAGTGACACATTGACAGGGCCGCACTGTTGAGGGGTCAGTCAGTGACACAGTGACAGGGCCGCACTGTCGAAGGGTCAGTTAGTCCGTGACACAGTGACAGGGCCGCACTGTCGAGGGTTCCGTCAGTGACTCAGTGACAGGCTACACGGTCAAGGGGTCAGTCAGTGACACTGTGACAGGGCCACACTATTGAGTGGTCAGTCAGTGACACATTGACAGGGCCGCACTGTTGAGGGGTCAGTCAGAGACACAGTGACAGGGCCGCACTATTGAGCGGTCAGTCAGTGACACATTGACAGGGCCGCACTATTGAGTGGTCAGTCAGTGACACAGTGACAGGGCCGCACTTTTGAGGGGTCAGTCAGTGACACAGTGACATGGCCGCACTGTCGAGGGATCAGTCAGTGACACAGTGACAGGGCTGCACTGTCGAGGGGTCATTCAGTGACGCAGTGACAAGGCCGCACTATCGAAGGGTCAGTCAGTCAGTGACACAGTGACAGGGCCGCACTGTCGAGGGGTCAGTCAGTGACACAGTGACAGGATTGCACTGTCGAAGGGTCAGTCAGTCAGTGACACAGTGACAGGGCCACACTGTCGAGGGGTCAGTCAGTGGCACAGTGACAGGGCTGCACTGTCGAGGGGTCAGTCAGTGACACAGTGACAGGGCCGCACTGTCGAGGGGTCAGTCAGTGCGACAGTGACAGTGCCACACTGTTGAGGGGTCAGTCCTTGCGACAGTGACAGGGCCACACTGTCAAGTGGACAGTCAGTGCGACAGTGACAGGGCCGCACTGTCGAGGGGTCAGTCAGAAACACAGTGACAGGGCCGAAATATCGAGGGGTCAGTCAGTGATACATTGACAGGGCCGCACTGTTGAGGGATCAGTCAGTGACACATTGACAGGGCCGCACTGTCGAGGGGTCAGTCAGTGACACAGTGACAGGGCCGCAATGTTGAGGGGTCAGTCAGTGACACATTGACAGGGCTGCACTGTCGAGGGGTCAGTCAGTGACACAGTGACAGGGCCGCACTGTTGAGTGGTCAGTCAGTGATACATTGACAGGGCCGCACTGTTGGGGGGTCAGTCAGTGACACAGTGACAGGGCTGCACTGTCGAGGGGTCCGTCAGTGACTCAGTGACAGGGCTATATGGTCAAGGGGTCAGTGACACTGTGACAGGGCTACACGGTCGAGGGTTCAGTCAGTGACACAGTGACAGGGCCGCACTGTCGAGGGGTCAGTCAGTGACACAGTGACAGGGCCGCACTATCGAGGGGTCAGTCAGTGACACAGTGACAGGGCCGCACTGTCGAGGGGTCAGTCAGTGACACAGTGACAGGGCCACACCGTCGAGGGGTCAGTCAGGCAGTGACACAGTGACAGGGCCGCACTGTCGAGGGGTCAGTCAGTGACACAGTGACAGGGCCGCACTATCGAGCGGTCAGTCTGGGATACGGTGACAGCACCGCACTATCGAGTGGTCAGTCAGTGACACAGTGACAGGGCCACACCGTCGAGGGGTCAGTCAGGCAGTGACACAGTGACCGGGCCGCACTGTCGAGGGGACCGTCAGTGACTCAGTGACAGGGACGCACTGTTGAGGGGTCAGTGCGTGACACAGTGACAGGGCTGCACTGTTGAGTGGTCAGTCAGTGACACAGTGACAGGGCCGCACTGTTCAGTGGTCAGTGAGTGACACAGTGACAGGGCCGCACTGTCGAGGGGTCAGTCAGTGACACAGTGACAGGTCCGCACTGTCGAGGGGTCAGTCAGTGACACAGTGACAGGGCCGCACTGTTGAGTGGTCAGTCAGTGACACAGTGACAGGGCCACACTGTTGAGTGGTCAGTGAGTGACACAGTGACAGGGCCGCACTGTCGAGGGGTCAGTCAGTGACACAGTGACAGGTCCGCACTGTTGAGGGGTCAGTCAGGGACACAGTGACAGGGCCGCACTGTCGAGGGGTCAGTCAGTGACACAGTGACAGGGCCGCACTGTCGAGGGGTCAGTCATTGACACATCGACAGGGCCGCACTGTTGAGGGGTCAGTCAGTGACGCAGTGACAGGGCCGCACTATCGAAGGGTCAGTCAGTCAGTGACACAGTGACAGGGCCGCACTGTCGGGGGGTCAGTCAGTGCCACAGTGACAGGGCTGCACTGTCGAGGGGTCAGTCAGTGCGACAGTGACAGGGCCGCTCTGTCGAGGGGTCAGTCAGTGCGACAGTGACAGGGCCACACTGTCAAGTGGACAGTCAGTGCGACAGTGACAGGGCCGCACTGTTGAGGGGTCAGTCAGTGATACATTGACAGGGCCGCACTGTTGAGGGGTCAGTCATTGACACAGTGACAGGGCCGCACTGTTGAGGGGTCAGTCAGAAACACAGTGACAGGGCCGCACTATCGAGGGGTCAGTCAGTGATACATTGACAGGGCCGGACTGTTGAGGGGTCAGTCAGTGACACAGTGACAGGGCCGCACTGTTGAGGGGTCAGTCAGTGACACAGTGACAGGGCCGCACTGTTGAGTGGTCAGTCAGTGACACATTGACAGGGCCGCACTGTTGAGGGGTCAGTCAGTGACACAGTGACAGGGCCGCACTGTCGAGGGGTCCGTCAGTGACTCAGTGACAGGGCTACACGGTCAAGGGGTCAGTCAGTGACACTGTGACAGGGCTCCACGGTCGAGGGTTCAGTCAGTGACACAGTGACAGGGCCGCACTGTCGAGGGGTCAGTCAGAGACAAAGTGACAGGGCCGCACTATCGAGCGGTCAGTCAGTGACACAGTGACAGGGCCGCACTGTCGAGGGGTCAGTCAATGACACAGTGACAGGGCCGCACTATCGAGCGGTCAGTCAGGGACACGGTGAAAGCGCCGCACTATCGAGCGGTCAGTCAGTGACACAGTGACAGGGCCACACCGTCGAGGGGTCAGTCAGGCAGTGAAACAGTGACAGGGCCGCACTGTCGAGGGGTCAGTCAGTGATTCAGTGACAGGGCCGCACTGTTGAGTGGTCAGTCAGTGACACAGTGACAGGGCCGCACTGTTGAGTGGTCAGTGAGTGACACAGTGACAGGGCCGCACTGTCGAGGGGTCAGTCAGTGACACAGTGACAGGGCCGCACTATCGAGCGGTCAGTCAGTGACACAGTGACAGGGCCGCACTGTCGAGGGTTCTGTCAATGGCACAGTGACAGGGCCGCACTATCGAGCGGTCAGTCAGGGACACGGTGAAAGCGCCGCACTATCGAGCGGTCAGTCAGTGACACAGTGACAGGGCCACACCTTCGAGGGGTCAGTCAGGCAGTGAAACAGTGACAGGGCCGCACTGTCGAGGGGTCAGTCAGTGATTCAGTGACAGGGCCGCACTGTTGAGTGGTCAGTCAGTGACACAGTGACAGGGCCGCACTGTTGAGTGGTCAGTGAGTGACACAGTGACAGGGCCGCACTGTCGAGGGGTCAGTCAGTGACACAGTGACAGGGCCGCACTGTCGAGGGGTCAGTCAGTGACACGGTGGCAGGGCCGCACTGTCGAGGGGTCAGTCATTGACACATTGACAGCGCCGCACTGTTGAGGGGTCAGTCAGTGACGCAGTGACAGGGCCGCACTATCGAAGGGTCAGTCAGTCAGTGACACAGTGACAGGTCCGCACTGTCGGGGGGTCAGTCAGTGACACAGTGACAGGGCTGCACTGTCGAAGGGTCAGTCAGTCAGTGACACAGTGACAGGGCCGCACTCTCAAGTGTACAGTCAGTGACACAGTGACAGGGCCGCACTATTGAGGGGTCAGTCAGTGACACAGTGACAGGGCCGCACTGTTGAAGGGTCAGTCAGTGACACAGTGACAGGGCCACACTGTCAAGTGGTCAGTCAGTGACACAGTGACAGGGCCACACGGTCGAGGGGTCAGTTAGAGACACAGTGACAGGGCCACACTATTGAGTGGTCAGTCAGTGACACAGTGACAGGGCCGCACTATCGAGCGGTCAGTCAGGGATACGGTGACAGCGCCAAACTGTCGAGCGGTCAGTCAGTGACACAGTGACAGGGCCACACGGTCGAGCGGTCATTCAGTGACACAGTGACAGGGCCGCACTGTCGAGTGGTCAGTCAGTGACACAGTGGCAGGGCTGAACTATCGAGAGGTCAGTCAGTGACACAGAGATGGGGCCGCACAGTCGAAGGGTCAGTCAGTGACACAGTAACAGGGCTGCACTATCGAGCGGTCATTCAATGACACAGTGACGGGGCCGCACTGTTATGGGGTCAGTCACTGACACAGTGACAGGGGCACACAGTCGAGGGGTCAGTCAGTGACACAGTGACGGGGCCGCACTGTTGAGGGGTCAGTCAGTGATACCGTGACAGGGCCGCACTGTCGAGGGGTCAGTCAGTGACACAGTGACAGGGCCGCACTCTCAAGTGGACAGTCAGTGACACAGTGACAGGGCCGCACTATTGAGGGGTCAGTCAGTGACACAGTGACAGGGCCGCACTGTTGAAGGGTCAGTCAGTGACACAGTGACAGGGCCACACTGTCAAGTGGTCAGTCAGTGACACAGTGACAGGGCCACACGGTCGAGGGGTCAGTCAGAGACACAGTGACAGGGCCACACTATTGAGTGGTCAGTCAGTGACACAGTGACAGGGCCGCACTATCGAGCGGTCAGTGTGTGACACAGTGACAGGGCTACAAGGTCAAGGGTTCAGTCAGTGACACAGTGACAGGGCTGCACTTTCGTGGGGTCACTCAGTGACACAGTGACAGGGCCGCACTGTCAAGGGGTCAGTCAGTGACACATTGACGGGGCCGCACAATCGAGGGGTCAGTCAATGACACAGTGACAGGGCCGCACTGTTGAGTGGTCAGTCAGGGACACACTGACAGGGCCACACTTTCGAGGGGTCAGTCAGTGACACAGTGACAGGGCCGCACTTTCGAGCGGTCAGTCAGTGACACAGTGACAGGGCCACACTGTCGAGTGGTCAGTCAGTGACTCAGTGACATGGCCGCACTGTTGAGTGTTCAGTCAGTGACACAGTGACAGGGCCGCACTATTGAGGGGTCAGTCAGTGACATGGATACAGGGCCGCACTGTTGATTGGTCAGTCAGTGAGACAGTGACAAGGCCGCACTATTGAGGGGTCAGTCAGTGACACAGTGACAGGGCCGCAGTGTCGAGGGGTCAATAAGTGACACAGTGACAGGGCTGCACTGTCGAGCGGTCAGTCAGTGACACAGTGACAGGGCTGAACTATCGAGAGGTCAGTCAGTGACACAGTGACAGGCCCGCACTGTCGAGCGGTCAGTCAGTGACACATTGACAGGGCCGCACTGTTGACGGGTGAGTCAGTGACACAGTGACAGGGCCGCACTGTCGAGCGGTCAGTCAGTGACATAGTGACAGGGCTGCACTGTTGAGGGGTCAGTCAGTGACACAGTGACAGGGCCGCAATGTTGAGGGGTCAGTCAGTGACACATTGACAGGGCCGCACTGTCGAGGGGTCAGTCAGTGACACAGTGACAGGGCTGCACTGTCGAGGGGTCATTCAGTGACGCAGTGACAAGGCCGCACTATCGAAGGGTCAGTCAGTCAGTGACACAGTGACAGGGCCGCACTGTCGAGGGGTCAGTCAGTGACACAGTGACAGGATTGCACTGTCGAAGGGTCAGTCAGTCAGTGACACAGTGACAGGGCCACACTGTCGAGGGGTCAGTCAGTGGCACAGTGACAGGGCTGCACTGTCGAGGGGTCAGTCAGTGACACAGTGACAGGGCCGCACTGTCGAGGGGTCAGTCAGTGCGACAGTGACAGTGCCGCACTGTTGAGGGGTCAGTCCTTGCGACAGTGACAGGGCCACACTGTCAAGTGGACAGTCAGTGCGACAGTGACAGGGCCGCACTGTCGAGGGGTCAGTCAGAAACACAGTGACAGGGCCGAAATATCGAGGGGTCAGTCAGTGATACATTGACAGGGCCGCACTGTTGAGGGATCAGTCAGTGACACATTGACAGGGCCGCACTGTCGAGGGGTCAGTCAGTGACACAGTGACAGGGCCGCAATGTTGAGGGGTCAGTCAGTGACACATTGACAGGGCTGCACTGTCGAGGGGTCAGTCAGTGACACAGTGACAGGGCCGCACTGTTGAGTGGTCAGTCAGTGATACATTGACAGGGCCGCACTGTTGGGGGGTCAGTCAGTGACACAGTGACAGGGCTGCACTGTCGAGGGGTCCGTCAGTGACTCAGTGACAGGGCTATATGGTCAAGGGGTCAGTGACACTGTGACAGGGCTACACGGTCGAGGGTTCAGTCAGTGACACAGTGACAGGGCCGCACTGTCGAGGGGTCAGTCAGTGACACAGTGACAGGGCCGCACTATCGAGGGGTCAGTCAGTGACACAGTGACAGGGCCGCACTGTCGAGGGGTCAGTCAGTGACACAGTGACAGGGCCACACCGTCGAGGGGTCAGTCAGGCAGTGACACAGTGACAGGGCCGCACTGTCGAGGGGTCAGTCAGTGACACAGTGACAGGGCCGCACTATCGAGCGGTCAGTCTGGGATACGGTGACAGCACCGCACTATCGAGTGGTCAGTCAGTGACACAGTGACAGGGCCACACCGTCGAGGGGTCAGTCAGGCAGTGACACAGTGACCGGGCCGCACTGTCGAGGGGACCGTCAGTGACTCAGTGACAGGGACGCACTGTTGAGGGGTCAGTGCGTGACACAGTGACAGGGCTGCACTGTTGAGTGGTCAGTCAGTGACACAGTGACAGGGCCGCACTGTTCAGTGGTCAGTGAGTGACACAGTGACAGGGCCGCACTGTCGAGGGGTCAGTCAGTGACACAGTGACAGGTCCGCACTGTCGAGGGGTCAGTCAGTGACACAGTGACAGGGCCGCACTGTTGAGTGGTCAGTCAGTGACACAGTGACAGGGCCACACTGTTGAGTGGTCAGTGAGTGACACAGTGACAGGGCCGCACTGTCGAGGGGTCAGTCAGTGACACAGTGACAGGTCCGCACTGTTGAGGGGTCAGTCAGGGACACAGTGACAGGGCCGCACTGTCGAGGGGTCAGTCAGTGACACAGTGACAGGGCCGCACTGTCGAGGGGTCAGTCATTGACACATCGACAGGGCCGCACTGTTGAGGGGTCAGTCAGTGACGCAGTGACAGGGCCGCACTATCGAAGGGTCAGTCAGTCAGTGACACAGTGACAGGGCCGCACTGTCGGGGGGTCAGTCAGTGCCACAGTGACAGGGCTGCACTGTCGAGGGGTCAGTCAGTGCGACAGTGACAGGGCCGCTCTGTCGAGGGGTCAGTCAGTGCGACAGTGACAGGGCCACACTGTCAAGTGGACAGTCAGTGCGACAGTGACAGGGCCGCACTGTTGAGGGGTCAGTCAGTGATACATTGACAGGGCCGCACTGTTGAGGGGTCAGTCATTGACACAGTGACAGGGCCGCACTGTTGAGGGGTCAGTCAGAAACACAGTGACAGGGCCGCACTATCGAGGGGTCAGTCAGTGATACATTGACAGGGCCGGACTGTTGAGGGGTCAGTCAGTGACACAGTGACAGGGCCGCACTGTTGAGGGGTCAGTCAGTGACACAGTGACAGGGCCGCACTGTTGAGTGGTCAGTCAGTGACACATTGACAGGGCCGCACTGTTGAGGGGTCAGTCAGTGACACAGTGACAGGGCCGCACTGTCGAGGGGTCCGTCAGTGACTCAGTGACAGGGCTACACGGTCAAGGGGTCAGTCAGTGACACTGTGACAGGGCTCCACGGTCGAGGGTTCAGTCAGTGACACAGTGACAGGGCCGCACTGTCGAGGGGTCAGTCAGAGACAAAGTGACAGGGCCGCACTATCGAGCGGTCAGTCAGTGACACAGTGACAGGGCCGCACTGTCGAGGGGTCAGTCAATGACACAGTGACAGGGCCGCACTATCGAGCGGTCAGTCAGGGACACGGTGAAAGCGCCGCACTATCGAGCGGTCAGTCAGTGACACAGTGACAGGGCCACACCGTCGAGGGGTCAGTCAGGCAGTGAAACAGTGACAGGGCCGCACTGTCGAGGGGTCAGTCAGTGATTCAGTGACAGGGCCGCACTGTTGAGTGGTCAGTCAGTGACACAGTGACAGGGCCGCACTGTTGAGTGGTCAGTGAGTGACACAGTGACAGGGCCGCACTGTCGAGGGGTCAGTCAGTGACACAGTGACAGGGCCGCACTATCGAGCGGTCAGTCAGTGACACAGTGACAGGGCCGCACTGTCGAGGGTTCTGTCAATGGCACAGTGACAGGGCCGCACTATCGAGCGGTCAGTCAGGGACACGGTGAAAGCGCCGCACTATCGAGCGGTCAGTCAGTGACACAGTGACAGGGCCACACCTTCGAGGGGTCAGTCAGGCAGTGAAACAGTGACAGGGCCGCACTGTCGAGGGGTCAGTCAGTGATTCAGTGACAGGGCCGCACTGTTGAGTGGTCAGTCAGTGACACAGTGACAGGGCCGCACTGTTGAGTGGTCAGTGAGTGACACAGTGACAGGGCCGCACTGTCGAGGGGTCAGTCAGTGACACAGTGACAGGGCCGCACTGTCGAGGGGTCAGTCAGTGACACGGTGGCAGGGCCGCACTGTCGAGGGGTCAGTCATTGACACATTGACAGCGCCGCACTGTTGAGGGGTCAGTCAGTGACGCAGTGACAGGGCCGCACTATCGAAGGGTCAGTCAGTCAGTGACACAGTGACAGGTCCGCACTGTCGGGGGGTCAGTCAGTGACACAGTGACAGGGCTGCACTGTCGAAGGGTCAGTCAGTCAGTGACACAGTGACAGGGCCGCACTCTCAAGTGTACAGTCAGTGACACAGTGACAGGGCCGCACTATTGAGGGGTCAGTCAGTGACACAGTGACAGGGCCGCACTGTTGAAGGGTCAGTCAGTGACACAGTGACAGGGCCACACTGTCAAGTGGTCAGTCAGTGACACAGTGACAGGGCCACACGGTCGAGGGGTCAGTTAGAGACACAGTGACAGGGCCACACTATTGAGTGGTCAGTCAGTGACACAGTGACAGGGCCGCACTATCGAGCGGTCAGTCAGGGATACGGTGACAGCGCCAAACTGTCGAGCGGTCAGTCAGTGACACAGTGACAGGGCCACACGGTCGAGCGGTCATTCAGTGACACAGTGACAGGGCCGCACTGTCGAGTGGTCAGTCAGTGACACAGTGGCAGGGCTGAACTATCGAGAGGTCAGTCAGTGACACAGAGATGGGGCCGCACAGTCGAAGGGTCAGTCAGTGACACAGTAACAGGGCTGCACTATCGAGCGGTCATTCAATGACACAGTGACGGGGCCGCACTGTTATGGGGTCAGTCACTGACACAGTGACAGGGGCACACAGTCGAGGGGTCAGTCAGTGACACAGTGACGGGGCCGCACTGTTGAGGGGTCAGTCAGTGATACCGTGACAGGGCCGCACTGTCGAGGGGTCAGTCAGTGACACAGTGACAGGGCCGCACTCTCAAGTGGACAGTCAGTGACACAGTGACAGGGCCGCACTATTGAGGGGTCAGTCAGTGACACAGTGACAGGGCCGCACTGTTGAAGGGTCAGTCAGTGACACAGTGACAGGGCCACACTGTCAAGTGGTCAGTCAGTGACACAGTGACAGGGCCACACGGTCGAGGGGTCAGTCAGAGACACAGTGACAGGGCCACACTATTGAGTGGTCAGTCAGTGACACAGTGACAGGGCCGCACTATCGAGCGGTCAGTGTGTGACACAGTGACAGGGCTACAAGGTCAAGGGTTCAGTCAGTGACACAGTGACAGGGCTGCACTTTCGTGGGGTCACTCAGTGACACAGTGACAGGGCCGCACTGTCAAGGGGTCAGTCAGTGACACATTGACGGGGCCGCACAATCGAGGGGTCAGTCAATGACACAGTGACAGGGCCGCACTGTTGAGTGGTCAGTCAGGGACACACTGACAGGGCCACACTTTCGAGGGGTCAGTCAGTGACACAGTGACAGGGCCGCACTTTCGAGCGGTCAGTCAGTGACACAGTGACAGGGCCACACTGTCGAGTGGTCAGTCAGTGACTCAGTGACATGGCCGCACTGTTGAGTGTTCAGTCAGTGACACAGTGACAGGGCCGCACTATTGAGGGGTCAGTCAGTGACATGGATACAGGGCCGCACTGTTGATTGGTCAGTCAGTGAGACAGTGACAAGGCCGCACTATTGAGGGGTCAGTCAGTGACACAGTGACAGGGCCGCAGTGTCGAGGGGTCAATAAGTGACACAGTGACAGGGCTGCACTGTCGAGCGGTCAGTCAGTGACACAGTGACAGGGCTGAACTATCGAGAGGTCAGTCAGTGACACAGTGACAGGCCCGCACTGTCGAGCGGTCAGTCAGTGACACATTGACAGGGCCGCACTGTTGACGGGTGAGTCAGTGACACAGTGACAGGGCCGCACTGTCGAGCGGTCAGTCAGTGACATAGTGACAGGGCTGCACTGTTGAGGGGTCAGTCAGTGACACAGTGACAGGGCCGCAATGTTGAGGGGTCAGTCAGTGACACATTGACAGGGCCGCACTGTCGAGGGGTCAGTCAGTGACACAGTGACAGGGCTGCACTGTCGAGGGGTCATTCAGTGACGCAGTGACAAGGCCGCACTATCGAAGGGTCAGTCAGTCAGTGACACAGTGACAGGGCCGCACTGTCGAGGGGTCAGTCAGTGACACAGTGACAGGATTGCACTGTCGAAGGGTCAGTCAGTCAGTGACACAGTGACAGGGCCACACTGTCGAGGGGTCAGTCAGTGGCACAGTGACAGGGCTGCACTGTCGAGGGGTCAGTCAGTGACACAGTGACAGGGCCGCACTGTCGAGGGGTCAGTCAGTGCGACAGTGACAGTGCCGCACTGTTGAGGGGTCAGTCCTTGCGACAGTGACAGGGCCACACTGTCAAGTGGACAGTCAGTGCGACAGTGACAGGGCCGCACTGTCGAGGGGTCAGTCAGAAACACAGTGACAGGGCCGAAATATCGAGGGGTCAGTCAGTGATACATTGACAGGGCCGCACTGTTGAGGGGTCAGTCAGTGACACATTGACAGGGCCGCACTGTCGAGGGGTCAGTCAGTGACACAGTGACAGGGCCGCAATGTTGAGGGGTCAGTCAGTGACACATTGACAGGGCCGCACTGTCGAGGGGTCAGTCAGTGACACAGTGACAGGGCCGCACTGTTGAGTGGTCAGTCAGTGATACATTGACAGGGCCGCACTGTTGGGGGGTCAGTCAGTGACACAGTGACAGGGCTGCACTGTCGAGGGGTCCGTCAGTGACTCAGTGACAGGGCTATATGGTCAAGGGGTCAGTGACACTGTGACAGGGCTACACGGTCGAGGGTTCAGTCAGTGACACAGTGACAGGGCCGCACTGTCGAGGGGTCAGTCAGTGACACAGTGACAGGGCCGCACTATCGAGGGGTCAGTCAGTGACACAGTGACAGGGCCGCACTGTCGAGGGGTCAGTCAGTGACACAGTGACAGGGCCACACCGTCGAGGGGTCAGTCAGGCAGTGACACAGTGACAGGGCCGCACTGTCGAGGGGTCAGTCAGTGACACAGTGACAGGGCCGCACTATCGAGCGGTCAGTCTGGGATACGGTGACAGCACCGCACTATCGAGTGGTCAGTCAGTGACACAGTGACAGGGCCACACCGTCGAGGGGTCAGTCAGGCAGTGACACAGTGACCGGGCCGCACTGTCGAGGGGACCGTCAGTGACTCAGTGACAGGGACGCACTGTTGAGGGGTCAGTGCGTGACACAGTGACAGGGCCGCACTGTTGAGTGGTCAGTCAGTGACACAGTGACAGGGCCGCACTGTTGAGTGGTCAGTGAGTGACACAGTGACAGGGCCGCACTGTCGAGGGGTCAGTCAGTGACACAGTGACAGGTCCGCACTGTCGAGGGGTCAGTCAGTGACACAGTGACAGGGCCGCACTGTTGAGTGGTCAGTCAGTGACACAGTGACAGGGCCACACTGTTGAGTGGTCAGTGAGTGACACAGTGACAGGGCCGCACTGTCGAGGGGTCAGTCAGTGACACAGTGACAGGTCCGCACTGTTGAGGGGTCAGTCAGGGACACAGTGACAGGGCCGCACTGTCGAGGGGTCAGTCAGTGACACAGTGACAGGGCCGCACTGTCGAGGGGTCAGTCATTGACACATCGACAGGGCCGCACTGTTGAGGGGTCAGTCAGTGACGCAGTGACAGGGCCGCACTATCGAAGGGTCAGTCAGTCAGTGACACAGTGACAGGGCCGCACTGTCGGGGGGGTCAGTCAGTGCCACAGTGACAGGGCTGCACTGTCGAGGGGTCAGTCAGTGCGACAGTGACAGGGCCGCTCTGTCGAGGGGTCAGTCAGTGCGACAGTGACAGGGCCACACTGTCAAGTGGACAGTCAGTGCGACAGTGACAGGGCCGCACTGTTGAGGGGTCAGTCAGTGATACATTGACAGGGCCGCACTGTTGAGGGGTCAGTCATTGACACAGAGACAGGGCCGCACTGTTGAGGGGTCAGTCAGAAACACAGTGACAGGGCCGCACTATCGAGGGGTCAGTCAGTGATACATTGACAGGGCCGGACTGTTGAGGGGTCAGTCAGTGACACAGTGACAGGGCCGCACTGTTGAGGGGTCAGTCAGTGACACAGTGACAGGGCCGCACTGTCGAGGGGTCCGTCAGTGACTCAGTGACAGGGCTACACGGTCAAGGGGTCAGTCAGTGACACTGTGACAGGGCTCCACGGTCGAGGGTTCAGTCAGTGACACAGTGACAGGGCCGCACTGTCGAGGGGTCAGTCAGAGACAAAGTGACAGGGCCGCACTATCGAGCGGTCAGTCAGTGACACAGTGACAGGGCCGCACTGTCGAGGGGTCAGTCAATGACACAGTGACAGGGCCGCACTATCGAGCGGTCAGTCAGGGACACGGTGAAAGCGCCGCACTATCGAGCGGTCAGTCAGTGACACAGTGACAGGGCCACACCGTCGAGGGGTCAGTCAGGCAGTGAAACAGTGACAGGGCCGCACTGTCGAGGGGTCAGTCAGTGATTCAGTGACAGGGCCGCACTGTTGAGTGGTCAGTCAGTGACACAGTGACAGGGCCGCACTGTTGAGTGGTCAGTGAGTGACACAGTGACAGGGCCGCACTGTCGAGGGGTCAGTCAGTGACACAGTGACAGGGCCGCACTATCGAGCGGTCAGTCAGTGACACAGTGACAGGGCCGCACTGTCGAGGGTTCTGTCAATGGCACAGTGACAGGGCCGCACTATCGAGCGGTCAGTCAGGGACACGGTGAAAGCGCCGCACTATCGAGCGGTCAGTCAGTGACACAGTGACAGGGCCACACCGTCGAGGGGTCAGTCAGGCAGTGACTCAGTGACAGGGCCGCACTGTCGAGGGGTCAGTCAGTGATTCAGTGACAGGGCCGCACTGTTGAGTGGTCAGTCAGTGACACAGTGACAGGGCCGCACTGTTGAGTGGTCAGTGAGTGACACAGTGACAGGGCTGCACTGTCGAGGGGTCAGTCAGTGACACAGTGACAGGGCCGCACTGTCGATGGGTCAGTCAGTGACACGGTGGCAGTGCCGCACTGTCGAGGGGTCAGTCATTGACACATTGACAGGGCCGCACTGTTGAGGGGTCAGTCAGTGACGCAGTGACAGGGCCGCACTATCGAAGGGTCAGTCAGTCAGTGACACAGTGACAGGTCCGCACTGTCGGGGGGTCAGTCAGTGACACAGTGACAGGGCTGCACTGTCGAAGGGTCAGTCAGTCAGTGACACAGTGACAGGGCCGCACTCTCAAGTGTACAGTCAGTGACACAGTGACAGGGCCGCACTATTGAGGGGTCAGTCAGTGACACAGTGACAGGGCCGCACTGTTGAAGGGTCAGTCAGTGACACAGTGACAGGGCCACACTGTCAAGTGGTCAGTCAGTGACACAGTGACAGGGCCACACGGTCGAGGGGTCAGTCAGAGACACAGTGACAGGGCCGCACTATCGAGCGGTCAGTCAGGGATACGGTGACAGCGCCAAACTGTCGAGCGGTCAGTCAGTGACACAGTGACAGGGCCACACAGTCGAGCGGTCATTCAGTGACACAGTGACAGGGCCGCACTGTCGAGTGGTCAGTCAGTGACACAGTGGCAGGGCTGAACTATCGAGAGGTCAGTCAGTGACACAGAGATGGGGCCGCACAGTCGAAGGGTCAGTCAGTGACACAGTGACAGGGCTGCACTATCGAGCGGTCATTCAATGACACAGTGACGGGGCCGCACTGTTATGGGGTCAGTCACTGACACAGTGACAGGGGCACACAGTCGAGGGGTCAGTCAGTGACACAGTGACGGGGCCGCACTTTTGAGGGGTCAGTCAGTGATACCGTGACAGGGCCGCACTGTCGAGGGGTCAGTCAGTGACACAGTGACAGGGCCGCACTCTCAAGTGGACAGTCAGTGACACAGTGACAGGGCCGCACTATTGAGGGGTCAGTCAGTGACACAGTGACAGGGCCGCACTGTTGAAGGGTCAGTCAGTGACACAGTGACAGGGCCACACTGTCAAGTGGTCAGTCAGTGACACAGTGACAGGGCCACACGGTCGAGGGGTCAGTCAGAGACACAGTGACAGGGCCACACTATTGAGTGGTCAGTCAGTGACACAGTGACAGGGCCGCACTATCGAGCGGTCAGTGTGTGACACAGTGACAGGGCTACAAGGTCAAGGGTTCAGTCAGTGACACAGTGACAGGGCTGCACTTTCGTGGGGTCACTCAGTGACACAGTGACAGGGCCGCACTGTCAAGGGGTCAGTCAGTGACACATTGACGGGGCCGCACAATCGAGGGGTCAGTCAATGACACAGTGACAGGGCCGCACTGTTGAGTGGTCAGTCAGGGACACACTGACAGGGCCACACTTTCGAGGGGTCAGTCAGTGACACAGTGACAGGGCCGCACTTTCGAGCGGTCAGTCAGTGACACAGTGACAGGGCCACACTGTCGAGTGGTCAGTCAGTGACACAGTGACAGGGCCACACTGTCGAGTGGTCAGTCAGTGACACAGTGACATGGCTGAACTATCGAGAGGTCAGTCAGTGACACAGTGACAGGCCCGCACTGTCGAGCGGTCAGTCAGTGACACATTGACAGGGCCGCACTGTTGACGGGTGAGTCAGTGACACAGTGACAGGGCCGCACTGTCGAGCGGTCAGTCAGTGACATAGTGACAGGGCTGCACTGTTGAGGGGTCAGTCAGTGACACAGTGACAGGGCCGCAATGTTGAGGGGTCAGTCAGTGACACATTGACAGGGCCGCACTGTCGAGGGGTCAGTCAGTGACACAGTGACAGGGCTGCACTGTCGAGGGGTCATTCAGTGACGCAGTGACAAGGCCGCACTATCGAAGGGTCAGTCAGTCAGTGACACAGTGACAGGGCCGCACTGTCGAGGGGTCAGTCAGTGACACAGTGACAGGATTGCACTGTCGAAGGGTCAGTCAGTCAGTGACACAGTGACAGGGCCACACTGTCGAGGGGTCAGTCAGTGGCACAGTGACAGGGCTGCACTGTCGAGGGGTCAGTCAGTGACACAGTGACAGGGCCGCACTGTCGAGGGGTCAGTCAGTGCGACAGTGACAGTGCCGCACTGTTGAGGGGTCAGTCCTTGCGACAGTGACAGGGCCACACTGTCAAGTGGACAGTCAGTGCGACAGTGACAGGGCCGCACTGTCGAGGGGTCAGTCAGAAACACAGTGACAGGGCCGAAATATCGAGGGGTCAGTCAGTGATACATTGACAGGGCCGCACTGTTGAGGGGTCAGTCAGTGACACATTGACAGGGCCGCACTGTCGAGGGGTCAGTCAGTGACACAGTGACAGGGCCGCAATGTTGAGGGGTCAGTCAGTGACACATTGACAGGGCCGCACTGTCGAGGGGTCAGTCAGTGACACAGTGACAGGGCCGCACTGTTGAGTGGTCAGTCAGTGATACATTGACAGGGCCGCACTGTTGGGGGGTCAGTCAGTGACACAGTGACAGGGCTGCACTGTCGAGGGGTCCGTCAGTGACTCAGTGACAGGGCTATATGGTCAAGGGGTCAGTGACACTGTGACAGGGCTACACGGTCGAGGGTTCAGTCAGTGACACAGTGACAGGGCCGCACTGTCGAGGGGTCAGTCAGTGACACAGTGACAGGGCCGCACTATCGAGGGGTCAGTCAGTGACACAGTGACAGGGCCGCACTGTCGAGGGGTCAGTCAGTGACACAGTGACAGGGCCACACCGTCGAGGGGTCAGTCAGGCAGTGACACAGTGACAGGGCCGCACTGTCGAGGGGTCAGTCAGTGATACAGTGACAGGGCCGCACTATCGAGCGGTCAGTCTGGGATACGGTGACAGCACCGCACTATCGAGTGGTCAGTCAGTGACACAGTGACAGGGCCACACCGTCGAGGGGTCAGTCAGGCAGTGACACAGTGACCGGGCCGCACTGTCGAGGGGACCGTCAGTGACTCAGTGACAGGGACGCACTGTTGAGGGGTCAGTGCGTGACACAGTGACAGGGCCGCACTGTTGAGTGGTCAGTCAGTGACACAGTGACAGGGCCGCACTGTTGAGTGGTCAGTGAGTGACACAGTGACAGGGCCGCACTGTCGAGGGGTCAGTCAGTGACACAGTGACAGGTCCGCACTGTCGAGGGGTCAGTCAGTGACACAGTGACAGGGCCGCACTGTTGAGTGGTCAGTCAGTGACACAGTGACAGGGCCACACTGTTGAGTGGTCAGTGAGTGACACAGTGACAGGGCCGCACTGTCGAGGGGTCAGTCAGTGACACAGTGACAGGTCCGCACTGTTGAGGGGTCAGTCAGGGACACAGTGACAGGGCCGCACTGTCGAGGGGTCAGTCAGTGACACAGTGACAGGGCCGCACTGTCGAGGGGTCAGTCATTGACACATCGACAGGGCCGCACTGTTGAGGGGTCAGTCAGTGACGCAGTGACAGGGCCGCACTATCGAAGGGTCAGTCAGTCAGTGACACAGTGACAGGGCCGCACTGTCGGGGGGTCAGTCAGTGCCACAGTGACAGGGCTGCACTGTCGAGGGGTCAGTCAGTGCGACAGTGACAGGGCCGCTCTGTCGAGGGGTCAGTCAGTGCGACAGTGACAGGGCCACACTGTCAAGTGGACAGTCAGTGCGACAGTGACAGGGCCGCACTGTTGAGGGGTCAGTCAGTGATACATTGACAGGGCCGCACTGTTGAGGGGTCAGTCATTGACACAGAGACAGGGCCGCACTGTTGAGGGGTCAGTCAGAAACACAGTGACAGGGCCGCACTATCGAGGGGTCAGTCAGTGATACATTGACAGGGCCGGACTGTTGAGGGGTCAGTCAGTGACACAGTGACAGGGCCGCACTGTTGAGGGGTCAGTCAGTGACACAGTGACAGGGCCGCACTGTCGAGGGGTCCGTCAGTGACTCAGTGACAGGGCTACACGGTCAAGGGGTCAGTCAGTGACACTGTGACAGGGCTCCACGGTCGAGGGTTCAGTCAGTGACACAGTGACAGGGCCGCACTGTCGAGGGGTCAGTCAGAGACAAAGTGACAGGGCCGCACTATCGAGCGGTCAGTCAGTGACACAGTGACAGGGCCGCACTGTCGAGGGGTCAGTCAATGACACAGTGACAGGGCCGCACTATCGAGCGGTCAGTCAGGGACACGGTGAAAGCGCCGCACTATCGAGCGGTCAGTCAGTGACACAGTGACAGGGCCACACCGTCGAGGGGTCAGTCAGGCAGTGAAACAGTGACAGGGCCGCACTGTCGAGGGGTCAGTCAGTGATTCAGTGACAGGGCCGCACTGTTGAGTGGTCAGTCAGTGACACAGTGACAGGGCCGCACTGTTGAGTGGTCAGTGAGTGACACAGTGACAGGGCCGCACTGTCGAGGGGTCAGTCAGTGACACAGTGACAGGGCCGCACTATCGAGCGGTCAGTCAGTGACACAGTGACAGGGCCGCACTGTCGAGGGTTCTGTCAATGGCACAGTGACAGGGCCGCACTATCGAGCGGTCAGTCAGGGACACGGTGAAAGCGCCGCACTATCGAGCGGTCAGTCAGTGACACAGTGACAGGGCCACACCGTCGAGGGGTCAGTCAGGCAGTGACTCAGTGACAGGGCCGCACTGTCGAGGGGTCAGTCAGTGATTCAGTGACAGGGCCGCACTGTTGAGTGGTCAGTCAGTGACACAGTGACAGGGCCGCACTGTTGAGTGGTCAGTGAGTGACACAGTGACAGGGCTGCACTGTCGAGGGGTCAGTCAGTGACACAGTGACAGGGCCGCACTGTCGATGGGTCAGTCAGTGACACGGTGGCAGTGCCGCACTGTCGAGGGGTCAGTCATTGACACATTGACAGGGCCGCACTGTTGAGGGGTCAGTCAGTGACGCAGTGACAGGGCCGCACTATCGAAGGGTCAGTCAGTCAGTGACACAGTGACAGGTCCGCACTGTCGGGGGGTCAGTCAGTGACACAGTGACAGGGCTGCACTGTCGAAGGGTCAGTCAGTCAGTGACACAGTGACAGGGCCGCACTCTCAAGTGTACAGTCAGTGACACAGTGACAGGGCCGCACTATTGAGGGGTCAGTCAGTGACACAGTGACAGGGCCGCACTGTTGAAGGGTCAGTCAGTGACACAGTGACAGGGCCACACTGTCAAGTGGTCAGTCAGTGACACAGTGACAGGGCCACACGGTCGAGGGGTCAGTCAGAGACACAGTGACAGGGCCACACTATTGAGTGGTCAGTCAGTGACACAGTGACAGGGCCGCACTATCGAGCGGTCAGTCAGGGATACGGTGACAGCGCCAAACTGTCGAGCGGTCAGTCAGTGACACAGTGACAGGGCCACACAGTCGAGCGGTCATTCAGTGACACAGTGACAGGGCCGCACTGTCGAGTGGTCAGTCAGTGACACAGTGGCAGGGCTGAACTATCGAGAGGTCAGTCAGTGACACAGAGATGGGGCCGCACAGTCGAAGGGTCAGTCAGTGACACAGTGACAGGGCTGCACTATCGAGCGGTCATTCAATGACACAGTGACGGGGCCGCACTGTTATGGGGTCAGTCACTGACACAGTGACAGGGGCACACAGTCGAGGGGTCAGTCAGTGACACAGTGACGGGGCCGCACTTTTGAGGGGTCAGTCAGTGATACCGTGACAGGGCCGCACTGTCGAGGGGTCAGTCAGTGACACAGTGACAGGGCCGCACTATCAAGTGGACAGTCAGTGACACAGTGACAGGGCCGCACTATTGAGGGGTCAGTCAGTGACACAGTGACAGGGCCGCACTGTTGAAGGGTCAGTCAGTGACACAGTGACAGGGCCACACTGTCAAGTGGTCAGTCAGTGACACAGTGACAGGGCCACACGGTCGAGGGGTCAGTCAGAGACACAGTGACAGGGCCACACTATTGAGTGGTCAGTCAGTGACACAGTGACAGGGCCGCACTATCGAGCGGTCAGTGTGTGACACAGTGACAGGGCTACAAGGTCAAGGGTTCAGTCAGTGACACAGTGACAGGGCTGCACTTTCGTGGGGTCACTCAGTGACACAGTGACAGGGCCGCACTGTCAAGGGGTCAGTCAGTGACACATTGACGGGGCCGCACAATCGAGGGGTCAGTCAATGACACAGTGACAGGGCCGCACTGTTGAGTGGTCAGTCAGGGACACACTGACAGGGCCACACTTTCGAGGGGTCAGTCAGTGACACAGTGACAGGGCCGCACTTTCGAGCGGTCAGTCAGTGACACAGTGACAGGGCCACACTGTCGAGTGGTCAGTCAGTGACACAGTGACAGGGCCACACTGTCGAGTGGTCAGTCAGTGACACAGTGACATGGCCGCACTGTTGAGTGTTCAGTCAGTGACACAGTGACAGGGCCGCACTATTGAGGGGTCAGTCAGTGACATGGATACGGGGCCGCACTGTTGATTGGTCAGTCAGTGAGACAGTGACAAGGCCGCACTATTGAGGGGTCAGTCAGTGACACAGTGACAGGGCCGCAGTGTCGAGGGGTCAATAAGTGACACAGTGACAGGGCTGCACTGTCGAGCGGTCAGTCAGTGACACAGTGACAGGGCTGAACTATCGAGAGGTCAGTCAGTGACACAGTGACAGGCCCGCACTGTCGAGCGGTCAGTCAGTGACACATTGACAGGGCCGCACTGTTGACGGGTGAGTCAGTGACACAGTGACAGGGCCGCACTGTCGAGCGGTCAGTCAGTGACATAGTGACAGGGCCGCACTGTTGAGGGGTCAGTCAGTGACACAGTGACAGGGCCGCAATGTCGAGGGGTCAGTCAGTGACACATTGACAGGGCCGCACTGTCGAGGGGTCAGTCAGTGACACAGTGACAGGGCCGCACTGTTGAGTGGTCAGTCAGTGATACATTGACAGGGCCGCACTGTTGAGGGGTCAGTCAGTGACACAGTGACAGGGCTGCACTGTCGAGGGGTCCGTCAGTGACTCAGTGACAGGGCTATATGGTCAAGGGGTCAGTGACACTGTGACAGGGCTACACGGTCGAGGGTTCAGTCAGTGACACAGTGACAGGGCCGCACTGTCGAGGGGTCAGTCAGTGACACAGTGACAGGGCCGCACTATCGAGGGGTCAGTCAGTGACACAGTGACAGGGCCGCACTGTCGAGGGGTCAGTCAGTGACACAGTGACAGGGCCACACCGTCGAGGGGTCAGTCAGGCAGTGACACAGTGACAGGGCCGCACTGTCGAGGGGTCAGTCAGTGACACAGTGACAGGGCCGCACTATCGAGCGGTCAGTCTGGGATACGGTGACAGCACCGCACTATCGAGTGGTCAGTCAGTGACACAGTGACAGGGCTGCACTGTCGAGGGGTCCGTCAGTGACTCAGTGACAGGGCTATATGGTCAAGGGGTCAGTGACACTGTGACAGGGCTACACGGTTGAGGGTTCAGTCAGTGACACAGTGACAGGGCCGCACTGTCGAGGGGTCAGTCAGTGACACAGTGACAGGGCCACACTGTCAAGTGGTCAGTCAGTGACACAGTGACAGGGCCACACGGTCGAGGGGTCAGTCAGAGACACAGTGACAGGGCCACACTATTGAGTGGTCAGTCAGTGACACAGTGACAGGGCCGCACTATCGAGCGGTCAGTGTGTGACACAGTGACAGGGCTACAAGGTCAAGGGTTCAGTCAGTGACACAGTGACAGGGCTGCACTTTCGTGGGGTCACTCAGTGACACAGTGACAGGGCCGCACTGTCAAGGGGTCAGTCAGTGACACATTGACGGGGCCGCACAATCGAGGGGTCAGTCAATGACACAGTGACAGGGCCGCACTGTTGAGTGGTCAGTCAGGGACACACTGACAGGGCCACACTTTCGAGGGGTCAGTCAGTGACACAGTGACAGGGCCGCACTTTCGAGCGGTCAGTCAGTGACACAGTGACAGGGCCACACTGTCGAGTGGTCAGTCAGTGACACAGTGACAGGGCCACACTGTCGAGTGGTCAGTCAGTGACACAGTGACATGGCCGCACTGTTGAGTGTTCAGTCAGTGACACAGTGACAGGGCCGCACTATTGAGGGGTCAGTCAGTGACATGGATACGGGGCCGCACTGTTGATTGGTCAGTCAGTGAGACAGTGACAAGGCCGCACTATTGAGGGGTCAGTCAGTGACACAGTGACAGGGCCGCAGTGTCGAGGGGTCAATAAGTGACACAGTGACAGGGCTGCACTGTCGAGCGGTCAGTCAGTGACACAGTGACAGGGCTGAACTATCGAGAGGTCAGTCAGTGACACAGTGACAGGCCCGCACTGTCGAGCGGTCAGTCAGTGACACATTGACAGGGCCGCACTGTTGACGGGTGAGTCAGTGACACAGTGACAGGGCCGCACTGTCGAGCGGTCAGTCAGTGACATAGTGACAGGGCCGCACTGTTGAGGGGTCAGTCAGTGACACAGTGACAGGGCCGCAATGTCGAGGGGTCAGTCAGTGACACATTGACAGGGCCGCACTGTCGAGGGGTCAGTCAGTGACACAGTGACAGGGCCGCACTGTTGAGTGGTCAGTCAGTGATACATTGACAGGGCCGCACTGTTGAGGGGTCAGTCAGTGACACAGTGACAGGGCTGCACTGTCGAGGGGTCCGTCAGTGACTCAGTGACAGGGCTATATGGTCAAGGGGTCAGTGACACTGTGACAGGGCTACACGGTCGAGGGTTCAGTCAGTGACACAGTGACAGGGCCGCACTGTCGAGGGGTCAGTCAGTGACACAGTGACAGGGCCGCACTATCGAGGGGTCAGTCAGTGACACAGTGACAGGGCCGCACTGTCGAGGGGTCAGTCAGTGACACAGTGACAGGGCCACACCGTCGAGGGGTCAGTCAGGCAGTGACACAGTGACAGGGCCGCACTGTCGAGGGGTCAGTCAGTGACACAGTGACAGGGCCGCACTATCGAGCGGTCAGTCTGGGATACGGTGACAGCACCGCACTATCGAGTGGTCAGTCAGTGACACAGTGACAGGGCCACACCGTCGAGGGGTCAGTCAGGCAGTGACACAGTGACCGGGTCGCACTGTCGAGGGGACCGTCAGTGACTCAGTGACAGGGACGCACTGTTGAGGGGTCAGTGCGTGACACAGTGACAGGGCCGCACTGTTGAGTGGTCAGTCAGTGACACAGTGACAGGGCCGCACTGTTGAGTGGTCAGTGAGTGACACAGTGACAGGGCCGCACTGTCGAGGGGTCAGTCAGTGACACAGTGACAGGTCCGCACTGTCGAGGGGTCAGTCAGTGACACAGTGACAGGGCCGCACTGTTGAGTGGTCAGTCAGTGACACAGTGACAGGGCCACACTGTTGAGTGGTCAGTGAGTGACACAGTGACAGGGCCGCACTGTCGAGGGGTCAGTCAGTGATACAGTGACAGGTCCGCACTGTTGAGGGGTCAGTCAGGGACACAGTGACAGGGCCGCACTGTCGAGGGGTCAGTCAGTGACACAGTGACAGGGCCGCACTGTCGAGGGGTCAGTCATTGACACATCGACAGGGCCGCACTGTTGAGGGGTCAGTCAGTGACGCAGTGACAGGGCCGCACTATCGAAGGGTCAGTCAGTCAGTGACACAGTGACAGGGCCGCACTGTCGGGGGGTCAGTCAGTGCCACAGTGACAGGGCTGCACTGTCGAGGGGTCAGTCAGTGCGACAGTGACAGGGCCGCTCTGTCGAGGGGTCAGTTAGTGCGACAGTGAAAGGGCCACACTGTCAAGTGGACAGTCAGTGCGACAGTGACAGGGCCGCACTGTTGAGGGGTCAGTCAGTGATACATTGACAGGGCCGCACTGTTGAGGGGTCAGTCATTGACACAGTGACAGGGCCGCACTGTTGAGGGGTCAGTCAGAAACACAGTGACAGGGCCGCACTGTCGAGGGGTCAGTCAGTGACACAGTGACAGGGCCGCACTCTCAAGTGGACAGTCAGTGACACAGTGACAGGGCCGCACTATTGAGGGGTCAGTCAGTGACACAGTGACAGGGCCGCACTGTTGAAGGGTCAGTCAGTGACACAGTGACAGGGCCACACTGTCAAGTGGTCAGTCAGTGACACAGTGACAGGGCCACACGGTCGAGGGGTCAGTCAGAGACACAGTGACAGGGCCACACTATTGAGTGGTCAGTCAGTGACACAGTGACAGGGCCGCACTATCGAGCGGTCAGTGTGTGACACAGTGACAGGGCTACAAGGTCAAGGGTTCAGTCAGTGACACAGTGACAGGGCTGCACTTTCGTGGGGTCACTCAGTGACACAGTGACAGGGCCGCACTGTCAAGGGGTCAGTCAGTGACACATTGACGGGGCCGCACAATCGAGGGGTCAGTCAATGACACAGTGACAGGGCCGCACTGTTGAGTGGTCAGTCAGGGACACACTGACAGGGCCACACTTTCGAGGGGTCAGTCAGTGACACAGTGACAGGGCCGCACTTTCGAGCGGTCAGTCAGTGACACAGTGACAGGGCCACACTGTCGAGTGGTCAGTCAGTGACACAGTGACAGGGCCACACTGTCGAGTGGTCAGTCAGTGACACAGTGACATGGCCGCACTGTTGAGTGTTCAGTCAGTGACACAGTGACAGGGCCGCACTATTGAGGGGTCAGTCAGTGACATGGATACGGGGCCGCACTGTTGATTGGTCAGTCAGTGAGACAGTGACAAGGCCGCACTATTGAGGGGTCAGTCAGTGACACAGTGACAGGGCCGCAGTGTCGAGGGGTCAATAAGTGACACAGTGACAGGGCTGCACTGTCGAGCGGTCAGTCAGTGACACAGTGACAGGGCTGAACTATCGAGAGGTCAGTCAGTGACACAGTGACAGGCCCGCACTGTCGAGCGGTCAGTCAGTGACACATTGACAGGGCCGCACTGTTGACGGGTGAGTCAGTGACACAGTGACAGGGCCGCACTGTCGAGCGGTCAGTCAGTGACATAGTGACAGGGCCGCACTGTTGAGGGGTCAGTCAGTGACACAGTGACAGGGCCGCAATGTCGAGGGGTCAGTCAGTGACACATTGACAGGGCCGCACTGTCGAGGGGTCAGTCAGTGACACAGTGACAGGGCCGCACTGTTGAGTGGTCAGTCAGTGATACATTGACAGGGCCGCACTGTTGAGGGGTCAGTCAGTGACACAGTGACAGGGCTGCACTGTCGAGGGGTCCGTCAGTGACTCAGTGACAGGGCTATATGGTCAAGGGGTCAGTGACACTGTGACAGGGCTACACGGTTGAGGGTTCAGTCAGTGACACAGTGACAGGGCCGCACTGTCGAGGGGTCAGTCAGTGACACAGTGACAGGGCCGCACTATCGAGGGGTCAGTCAGTGACACAGTGACAGGGCCACACTGTCGAGGGGTCAGTCAGTGACACAGTGACAGGGCCACACCGTCGAGGGGTCAGTCAGGCAGTGACACAGTGACAGGGCCGCACTGTCGAGCGGTCAGTCAGTGACACAGTGACAGGGCTGAACTATCGAGAGGTCAGTCAGTGACACAGTGACAGGCGCGCACTGTCGAGCGGTCAGTCAGTGACACATTGACAGGGCCGCACTGTTGACGGGTGAGTCAGTGACACAGTGACAGGGCCGCACTGTCGAGCGGTCAGTCAGTGACATAGTGACAGGGCTGCACTGTTGAGGGGTCAGTCAGTGACACAGTGACAGGGCCGCAATGTTGAGGGGTCAGTCAGTGACACATTGACAGGGCCGCACTGTCGAGGGGTCAGTCAGTGACACAGTGACAGGGCTGCACTGTCGAGGGGTCATTCAGTGACGCAGTGACAAGGCCGCACTATCGAAGGGTCAGTCAGTCAGTGACACAGTGACAGGGCCGCACTGTCGAGGGGTCAGTCAGTGACACAGTGACAGGATTGCACTGTCGAAGGGTCAGTCAGTCAGTGACACAGTGACAGGGCCACACTGTCGAGGGGTCAGTCAGTGGCACAGTGACAGGGCTGCACTGTCGAGGGGTCAGTCAGTGACACAGTGACAGGGCCGCACTGTCGAGGGGTCAGTCAGTGCGACAGTGACAGTGCCGCACTGTTGAGGGGTCAGTCCTTGCGACAGTGACAGGGCCACACTGTCAAGTGGACAGTCAGTGCGACAGTGACAGGGCCGCACTGTCGAGGGGTCAGTCAGAAACACAGTGACAGGGCCGAAATATCGAGGGGTCAGTCAGTGATACATTGACAGGGCCGCACTGTTGAGGGGTCAGTCAGTGACACATTGACAGGGCCGCACTGTCGAGGGGTCAGTCAGTGACACAGTGACAGGGCCGCAATGTTGAGGGGTCAGTCAGTGACACATTGACAGGGCCGCACTGTCGAGGGGTCAGTCAGTGACACAGTGACAGGGCCGCACTGTTGAGTGGTCAGTCAGTGATACATTGACAGGGCCGCACTGTTGGGGGGGTCAGTCAGTGACACAGTGACAGGGCTGCACTGTCGAGGGGTCCGTCAGTGACTCAGTGACAGGGCTATATGGTCAAGGGGTCAGTGACACTGTGACAGGGCTACACGGTCGAGGGTTCAGTCAGTGACACAGTGACAGGGCCGCACTGTCGAGGGGTCAGTCAGTGACACAGTGACAGGGCCGCACTATCGAGGGGTCAGTCAGTGACACAGTGACAGGGCCGCACTGTCGAGGGGTCAGTCAGTGACACAGTGACAGGGCCACACCATCGAGGGGTCAGTCAGGCAGTGACACAGTGACAGGGCCGCACTGTCGAGGGGTCAGTCAGTGATACAGTGACAGGGCCGCACTATCGAGCGGTCAGTCTGGGATACGGTGACAGCACCGCACTATCGAGTGGTCAGTCAGTGACACAGTGACAGGGCCACACCATCGAGGGGTCAGTCAGGCAGTGACACAGTGACCGGGCCGCACTGTCGAGGGGACCGTCAGTGACTCAGTGACAGGGACGCACTGTTGAGGGGTCAGTGCGTGACACAGTGACAGGGCCGCACTGTTGAGTGGTCAGTCAGTGACACAGTGACAGGGCCGCACTGTTGAGTGGTCAGTGAGTGACACAGTGACAGGGCCGCACTGTCGAGGGGTCAGTCAGTGACACAGTGACAGGTCCGCACTGTCGAGGGGTCAGTCAGTGACACAGTGACAGGGCCGCACTGTTGAGTGGTCAGTCAGTGACACAGTGACAGGGCCACACTGTTGAGTGGTCAGTGAGTGACACAGTGACAGGGCCGCACTGTCGAGGGGTCAGTCAGTGACACAGTGACAGGTCCGCACTGTTGAGGGGTCAGTCAGGGACACAGTGACAGGGCCGCACTGTCGAGGGGTCAGTCAGTGACACAGTGACAGGGCCGCACTGTCGAGGGGTCAGTCATTGACACATCGACAGGGCCGCACTGTTGAGGGGTCAGTCAGTGACGCAGTGACAGGGCCGCACTATCGAAGGGTCAGTCAGTCAGTGACACAGTGACAGGGCCGCACTGTCGGGGGGTCAGTCAGTGCCACAGTGACAGGGCTGCACTGTCGAGGGGTCAGTCAGTGCGACAGTGACAGGGCCGCTCTGTCGAGGGGTCAGTCAGTGCGACAGTGACAGGGCCACACTGTCAAGTGGACAGTCAGTGCGACAGTGACAGGGCCGCACTGTTGAGGGGTCAGTCAGTGATACATTGACAGGGCCGCACTGTTGAGGGGTCAGTCATTGACACAGAGACAGGGCCGCACTGTTGAGGGGTCAGTCAGAAACACAGTGACAGGGCCGCACTATCGAGGGGTCAGTCAGTGATACATTGACAGGGCCGGACTGTTGAGGGGTCAGTCAGTGACACAGTGACAGGGCCGCACTGTTGAGGGGTCAGTCAGTGACACAGTGACAGGGCCGCACTGTCGAGGGGTCCGTCAGTGACTCAGTGACAGGGCTACACGGTCAAGGGGTCAGTCAGTGACACTGTGACAGGGCTCCACGGTCGAGGGTTCAGTCAGTGACACAGTGACAGGGCCGCACTGTCGAGGGGTCAGTCAGAGACAAAGTGACAGGGCCGCACTATCGAGCGGTCAGTCAGTGACACAGTGACAGGGCCGCACTGTCGAGGGGTCAGTCAATGACACAGTGACAGGGCCGCACTATCGAGCGGTCAGTCAGGGACACGGTGAAAGCGCCGCACTATCGAGCGGTCAGTCAGTGACACAGTGACAGGGCCACACCGTCGAGGGGTCAGTCAGGCAGTGAAACAGTGACAGGGCCGCACTGTCGAGGGGTCAGTCAGTGATTCAGTGACAGGGCCGCACTGTTGAGTGGTCAGTCAGTGACACAGTGACAGGGCCGCACTGTTGAGTGGTCAGTGAGTGACACAGTGACAGGGCCGCACTGTCGAGGGGTCAGTCAGTGACACAGTGACAGGGCCGCACTATCGAGCGGTCAGTCAGTGACACAGTGACAGGGCCGCACTGTCGAGGGTTCTGTCAATGGCACAGTGACAGGGCCGCACTATCGAGCGGTCAGTCAGGGACACGGTGAAAGCGCCGCACTATCGAGCGGTCAGTCAGTGACACAGTGACAGGGCCACACCGTCGAGGGTTCAGTCAGGCAGTGACTCAGTGACAGGGCCGCACTGTCGAGGGGTCAGTCAGTGATTCAGTGACAGGGCCGCACTGTTGAGTGGTCAGTCAGTGACACAGTGACAGGGCCGCACTGTTGAGTGGTCAGTGAGTGACACAGTGACAGGGCCGCACTGTCGAGGGGTCAGTCAGTGACACAGTGACAGGGCCGCACTGTCGATGGGTCAGTCAGTGACACGGTGGCAGTGCCGCACTGTCGAGGGGTCAGTCATTGACACATTGACAGGGCCGCACTGTTGAGGGGTCAGTCAGTGACGCAGTGACAGGGCCGCACTATCGAAGGGTCAGTCAGTCAGTGACACAGTGACAGGTCCGCACTGTCGGGGGGTCAGTCAGTGACACAGTGACAGGGCTGCACTGTCGAAGGGTCAGTCAGTCAGTGACACAGTGACAGGGCCGCACTCTCAAGTGTACAGTCAGTGACACAGTGACAGGGCCGCACTATTGAGGGGTCAGTCAGTGACACAGTGACAGGGCCGCACTGTTGAAGGGTCAGTCAGTGACACAGTGACAGGGCCACACTGTCAAGTGGTCAGTCAGTGACACAGTGACAGGGCCACACGGTCGAGGGGTCAGTCAGAGACACAGTGACAGGGCCACACTATTGAGTGGTCAGTCAGTGACACAGTGACAGGGCCGCACTATCGAGCGGTCAGTCAGGGATACGGTGACAGCGCCAAACTGTCGAGCGGTCAGTCAGTGACACAGTGACAGGGCCACACAGTCGAGCGGTCATTCAGTGACACAGTGACAGGGCCGCACTGTCGAGTGGTCAGTCAGTGACACAGTGGCAGGGCTGAACTATCGAGAGGTCAGTCAGTGACACAGAGATGGGGCCGCACAGTCGAAGGGTCAGTCAGTGACACAGTGACAGGGCTGCACTATCGAGCGGTCATTCAATGACACAGTGACGGGGCCGCACTGTTATGGGGTCAGTCACTGACACAGTGACAGGGGCACACAGTCGAGGGGTCAGTCAGTGACACAGTGACGGGGCCGCACTCTTGAGGGGTCAGTCAGTGATACCGTGACAGGGCCGCACTGTCGAGGGGTCAGTCAGTGACACAGTGACAGGGCCGCACTCTCAAGTGGACAGTCAGTGACACAGTGACAGGGCCGCACTATTGAGGGGTCAGTCAGTGACACAGTGACAGGGCCGCACTGTTGAAGGGTCAGTCAGTGACACAGTGACAGGGCCACACTGTCAAGTGGTCAGTCAGTGACACAGTGACAGGGCCACACGGTCGAGGGGTCAGTCAGAGACACAGTGACAGGGCCACACTATTGAGTGGTCAGTCAGTGACACAGTGACAGGGCCGCACTATCGAGCGGTCAGTGTGTGACACAGTGACAGGGCTACAAGGTCAAGGGTTCAGTCAGTGACACAGTGACAGGGCTGCACTTTCGTGGGGTCACTCAGTGACACAGTGACAGGGCCGCACTGTCAAGGGGTCAGTCAGTGACACATTGACGGGGCCGCACAATCGAGGGGTCAGTCAATGACACAGTGACAGGGCCGCACTGTTGAGTGGTCAGTCAGGGACACACTGACAGGGCCACACTTTCGAGGGGTCAGTCAGTGACACAGTGACAGGGCCGCACTTTCGAGCGGTCAGTCAGTGACACAGTGACAGGGCCACACTGTCGAGTGGTCAGTCAGTGACACAGTGACAGGGCCACACTGTCGAGTGGTCAGTCAGTGACACAGTGACATGGCCGCACTGTTGAGTGTTCAGTCAGTGACACAGTGACAGGGCCGCACTATTGAGGGGTCAGTCAGTGACATGGATACGGGGCCGCACTGTTGATTGGTCAGTCAGTGAGACAGTGACAAGGCCGCACTATTGAGGGGTCAGTCAGTGACACAGTGACAGGGCCGCAGTGTCGAGGGGTCAATAAGTGACACAGTGACAGGGCTGCACTGTCGAGCGGTCAGTCAGTGACACAGTGACAGGGCTGAACTATCGAGAGGTCAGTCAGTGACACAGTGACAGGCCCGCACTGTCGAGCGGTCAGTCAGTGACACATTGACAGGGCCGCACTGTTGACGGGTGAGTCAGTGACACAGTGACAGGGCCGCACTGTCGAGCGGTCAGTCAGTGACATAGTGACAGGGCCGCACTGTTGAGGGGTCAGTCAGTGACACAGTGACAGGGCCGCAATGTCGAGGGGTCAGTCAGTGACACATTGACAGGGCCGCACTGTCGAGGGGTCAGTCAGTGACACAGTGACAGGGCCGCACTGTTGAGTGGTCAGTCAGTGATACATTGACAGGGCCGCACTGTTGAGGGGTCAGTCAGTGACACAGTGACAGGGCTGCACTGTCGAGGGGTCCGTCAGTGACTCAGTGACAGGGCTATATGGTCAAGGGGTCAGTGACACTGTGACAGGGCTACACGGTCGAGGGTTCAGTCAGTGACACAGTGACAGGGCCGCACTGTCGAGGGGTCAGTCAGTGACACAGTGACAGGGCCGCACGATCGAGGGGTCAGTCGGTGACACAGTGACAGGGCCGCACTGTCGAGGGGTCAGTCAGTGACACAGTGACAGGGCCACACCGTCGAGGGGTCAGTCAGGCAGTGACACAGTGACAGGGCCGCACTGTCGAGGGGTCAGTCAGTGACACAGTGACAGGGCCGCACTATCGAGCGGTCAGTCTGGGATACGGTGACAGCACCGCACTATCGAGTGGTCAGTCAGTGACACAGTGACAGGGCCACACCGTCGAGGGGTCAGTCAGGCAGTGACACAGTGACCGGGTCGCACTGTCGAGGGGACCGTCAGTGACTCAGTGACAGGGACGCACTGTTGAGGGGTCAGTGCGTGACACAGTGACAGGGCCGCACTGTTGAGTGGTCAGTCAGTGACACAGTGACAGGGCCGCACTGTTGAGTGGTCAGTGAGTGACACAGTGACAGGGCTGCACTGTCGAGGGGTCAGTCAGTGACACAGTGACAGGTCCGCACTGTTGAGTGGTCAGTCAGTGACACAGTGACAGGGCCGCACTGTTGAGTGGTCAGTCAGTGACACAGTGACAGGGCCACACTGTTGAGTGGTCAGTCAGTGACACAGTGACAGGGCCGCACTGTCGAGGGGTCAGTCAGTGATACAGTGACAGGTCCGCACTGTTGAGGGGTCAGTCAGGGACACAGTGACAGGGCCGCACTGTCGAGGGGTCAGTCAGTGACACAGTGACAGGGCCGCACTGTCGAGGGGTCAGTCATTGACACATCGACAGGGCCGCACTGTTGAGGGGTCAGTCAGTGACGCAGTGACAGGGCCGCACTATCGAAGGGTCAGTCAGTCAGTGACACAGTGACAGGGCCGCACTGTCGGGGGGTCAGTCAGTGCCACAGTGACAGGGCTGCACTGTCGAGGGGTCAGTCAGTGCGACAGTGACAGGGCCGCTCTGTCGAGGGGTCAGTTAGTGCGACAGTGAAAGGGCCACACTGTCAAGTGGACAGTCAGTGCGACAGTGACAGGGCCGCACTGTTGAGGGGTCAGTCAGTGATACATTGACAGGGCCGCACTGTTGAGGGGTCAGTCATTGACACAGTGACAGGGCCGCACTGTTGAGGGGTCAGTCAGAAACACAGTGACAGGGCCGCACTGTCGAGGGGTCAGTCAGTGACACAGTGACAGGGCCGCACTCTCAAGTGGACAGTCAGTGACACAGTGACAGGGCCGCACTATTGAGGGGTCAGTCAGTGACACAGTGACAGGGCCGCACTGTTGAAGGGTCAGTCAGTGACACAGTGACAGGGCCACACTGTCAAGTGGTCAGTCAGTGACACAGTGACAGGGCCACACGGTCGAGGGGTCAGTCAGAGACACAGTGACAGGGCCACACTATTGAGTGGTCAGTCAGTGACACAGTGACAGGGCCGCACTATCGAGCGGTCAGTGTGTGACACAGTGACAGGGCTACAAGGTCAAGGGTTCAGTCAGTGACACAGTGACAGGGCTGCACTTTCGTGGGGTCACTCAGTGACACAGTGACAGGGCCGCACTGTTGAGGGGTCAGTCAGTGACACAGTGACAGGGCCGCACTGTTGAGTGGTCAGTCAGTGACACATTGACAGGGCCGCACTGTTGAGGGGTCAGTAAGTGACACAGTGACAGGGCCGCACTGTCGAGGGGTCCGTCAGTGACTCAGTGACAGGGCTACACGGTCAAGGGGTCAGTCAGTGACACTGTGACAGGGCTCCACGGTCGAGGGTTCAGTCTTTGACACAGTGACAGGGCCGCACTGTCGAGGGGTCAGTCAGAGACAAAGTGACAGGGCCGCACTATCGAGCGGTCAGTCAGTGACACAGTGACAGGGCCGCACTGTCGAGGGGTCAGTCAATGACACAGTGACAGGGCCGCACTATCGAGCGGTCAGTCAGGGACACGGTGAATGCGCCGCACTATCGAGCGGTCAGTCAGTGACACAGTGACAGGGCCATACCGTCGAGGGGTCAGTCAGGCAGTGAAACAGTGACAGGGCCGCACTGTTGAGGGGTCAGTCAGTGATTCAGTGACAGGGCCGCACTGTTGAGTGGTCAGTCAGTGACACAGTGACAGGGCCGCACTGTTGAGTGGTCAGTGAGTGACACAGTGACAGGGCCGCACTGTCGAGGGGTCAGTCAGTGACACAGTGACAGGGCCGCACTATCGAGCGGTCAGTCAGTGACACAGTGACAGGGCCGCACTGTCGAGGGTTCTGTCAATGGCACAGTGACAGGGCCGCACTATCGAGCGGTCAGTCAGGGACACGGTGAAAGCGCCGCACTATCGAGCGGTCAGTCAGTGACACAGTGACAGGGCCACACCGTCGAGGGGTCAGTCAGGCAGTGAAACAGTGACAGGGCCGCACTGTCGAGGGGTCAGTCAGTGATTCAGTGACAGGGCCGCACTGTTGAGTGGTCAGTCAGTGACACAGTGACAGGGCCGCACTGTTGAGTGGTCAGTGAGTGACACAGTGACAGGGCCGCACTGTCGAGGGGTCAGTCAGTGACACAGTGACAGGGCCGCACTGTCGAGGGGTCCGTCAGTGACACAGTGGCAGGGCCGCACTGTCGAGGGGTCAGTCATTGACACATTGACAGGGCCGCACTGTTGAGGGGTCAGTCAGTGACGCAGTGACAGGGCCGCACTATCGAAGGATCAGTCAGTCAGTGACACAGTGACAGGTCCGCACTGTCGGGGGGTCAGTCAGTGACACAGTGACAGGGCTGCACTGTCGAAGGGTCAGTCAGTCAGTGACACAGTGACAGGGCCGCACTCTCATGTGTACAGTCAGTGACACAGTGACAGGGCCGCACTATTGAGGGGTCAGTCAGTGACACAGTGACAGGGCCGCACTGTTGAAGGGTCAGTCAGTGACACAGTGACAGGGCCACACTGTCAAGTGGTCAGTCAGTGACACAGTGACAGGGCCACACGGTCGAGGGGTCAGTCAGAGACACAGTGACAGGGCCACACTATTGAGTGGTCAGTCAGTGACACAGTGACAGGGCCGCACTATCGAGCGGTCAGTCAGGGATACGGTGACAGCGCCAAACTGTCGAGCGGTCAGTCAGTGACACAGTGACAGGGCCACACAGTCGAGCGGTCATTCAGTGACACAGTGACAGGGCCGCACTGTCGAGTGGTCAGTCAGTGACACAGTGGCAGGGCTGAACTATCGAGAGGTCAGTCACTGACACAGAGATGGGGCCGCACAGTCGAAGGGTCAGTCAGTGACACAGTGACAGGGCTGCACTATCGAGCGGTCATTCAATGACACAGTGACGGGGCCGCACTGTTATGGGGTCAGTCAGTGACACAGTGACAGGGGCACACAGTCGAAGGGTCAGTCAGTGACACAGTGACGGGGCCGCACTGTTGAGGGTTCAGTCAGTGACACCGTGACAGGGCCGCACTGTCGAGGGGTCAGTCAGTGACACAGTGACAGGGCCGCACTCTCAAGTGGACAGTCAGTGACACAGTGACAGGGCCGCACTATTGAGGGGTCAGTCAGTGACACAGTGACAGGGCCGCACTGTTGAAGGGTCAGTCAGTGACACAGTGACAGGGCCACACTGTCAAGTGGTCAGTCAGTGACACAGTGACAGGGCCACACGGTCGAGGGGTCAGTCAGAGACACAGTGACAGGGCCACACTATTGAGTGGTCAGTCAGTGACACAGTGACAGGGCCGCACTATCGAGCGGTCAGTGTGTGACACAGTGACAGGACTACAAGGTCAAGGCTTCAGTCAGTGACACAGTGACAGGGCTGCACTTTCGTGGGGTCACTCAGTGACACAGTGACAGGGCCGCACTGTCAAGGGGTCAGTCAGTGACACATTGACGGGGCCGCACAATCGAGGGGTCAGTCAATGACACAGTGACAGGGCCGCACTGTTGAGTGGTCAGTCAGGGACACACTGACAGGGCCACACTGTCGAGGGGTCAGTCAGTGACACAGTGACAGGGCCGCACTTTCGAGCGGTCAGTCAGTGACACAGTGACAGGGCCACACTGTCGAGTGGTCAGTCAGTGACACAGTGACAGGGCCACACTGTCGAGTGGTCAGTCAGTGACACAGTGACATGGCCGCACTGTTGAGTGTTCAGTCAGTGACACAGTGACAGGGCCGCACTATTGAGGGGTCAGTCAGTGACATGGATACAGGGCCGCACTGTTGATTGGTCAGTCAGTGAGACAGTGACAAGGCCGCACTATTGAGGGGTCAGTCAGTGACACAGTGACAGGGCCGCAGTGTCGAGGGGTCAATAAGTGACACAGTGACAGGGCTGCACTGTCGAGCGGTCAGTCAGTGACACAGTGACAGGGCTGAACTATCGAGAGGTCAGTCAGTGACACAGTGACAGGCCCGCACTGTCGAGTGGTCAGTCAGTGACACTTTGACAGGGCCGCACTGTTGACGGGTGAGTCAGTGACACAGTGACAGGGCCGCACTGTCGAGCGGTCAGTCAGTGACATAGTGACAGGGCCGCACTGTTGAGGGGTCAGTCAGTGACACAGTGACAGGGCCGCACTGTCGAGGGGTCAGTCAGTGACACATTGACAGGGCCGCACTGTTGAGGGGTCAGTCAGTGACACAGTGACAGGGCCGCACTGTCGAGCGGCCAGTCAGTGACACCGTGACAGGGCCGCACTGTCGAGTGGTCATTCAGTGACACAGTGACAGGGCTGCACTATCGAGGGTTCTGTCAGTGACACAGTGAGAGGGCTGCACTATTGAGGGGTCAGTCAGTGACACAGTGACAGGGCCGCACTGTTGAGGGGTTAGTCAGTGACACAGTGACAGGGACGCACTGTTGAGGGGTCAGTTAGTGACACAGTGACAGGGCCGCACTTTTGAGGGGTCAGCCAGTGACACAGTGACAGGGCTGCCCTGTTGAGGGGTCAGTCTGTGACACAGTGACAGGGCCGCACTATCGAGCAGTCAGTCAGTGACACAGTGACAGGGCCACACTATTGAGGGGTCAGTCAGTGACACGGTTACGGGGCCGCACTGTTGAGTGGTCAGTCAGTGAGACAGTGATAGGTCCGCACTGTCAAGGGGTCAGTCAGTGACACAGTCACAGGGCCACACTTTCAAGGGGTCAGTCAGTGAAACAGTGACAGGGCCGCACTGTCGAGGGGTCAGTCAGTGACATAGTGACAGGGCCGCACTGTCGAGGGGTCAGTCAGTGACACAGTGACAGGGCTGCACTATCAAGAGGTCAGTCAGTGACACAGTGACAGGGCCACACTTTCAAGGGGTCAGTTAGTGAAACAGTGACAGGGCCGCACTGTCGAGCGGTCAGTCAGTGACACAGTGACAGGGCCACACCGTCGAGGGGTCAGTCAGGCAGTGACACAGTGACAGGGCCGCACTGTCGAGGGGTCAGACAGTGACACAGTGACAGGGCCGCACTATCGAGCGGTCAGTCTGGGATACGGTGACAGCACCGCACTATCGAGTGGTCAGTCAGTGACACAGTGACAGGGCCACACCGTCGAGGGGTCAGTCAGGCAGTGACACAGTGACCGGGCCGCACTGTCGAGGGGACCGTCAGTGACTCAGTGACAGGGACGCACTGTTGAGGGGTCAGTGCGTGACACAGTGACAGGGCCGCACTGTTGAGTGGTCAGTCAGTGATACAGTGACAGGGCCGCACTGTTGAGTGGTCAGTGAGTGACACAGTGACAGGGCCGCACTGTCGAGGGGTCAGTCAGTGACACAGTGACAGGTCCGCACTGTCGAGGGGTCAGTCAGTGACACAGTGACAGGGCCGCACTGTTGAGTGGTCAGTCAGTGACACAGTGACAGGGCCACACTGTTGAGTGGTCAGTGAGTGACAGAGTGACAGGGCCGCACTGTCGAGGGGTCAGTCAGTGATACAGTGACAGGTCCGCACTGTTGAGGGGTCAGTCAGGGACACAGTGACAGGGCCGCACTGTCGAGGGGTCAGTCAGTGACACAGTGACAGGGCCGCACTGTCGAGGGGTCAGTCATTGACACATCGACAGGGCCGCACTGTTGAGGGGTCAGTCAGTGACGCAGTGAAAGGGCCGCACTATCGAAGGGTCAGTCAATCAGTGACACAGTGACAGGGCCGCACTGTCGGGGGGTCAGTCAGTGCCACAGTGACAGGGCTGCACTGTCGAGGGGTCAGTCAGTGCGACAGTGACAGGGCCGCTCTGTCGAGGGGTCAGTCAGTGCGACAGTGACAGGGCCACACTGTTGAGGGGTCAGTCAGTGATACATTGACAGGGCCGCACTGTTGAGGGGTCAGTCATTGACACAGTGACAGGGCCGCACTGTTGAGGGGTCAGTCAAAAACACAGTGACAGGGCCGCACTATCGAGGGGTCAGTCAGTGATACATTGACAGGGCCGGACTGTTGAGGGGTCAGTCAGTGACACAGTGACAGGGCCGCACTGTTGAGGGGTCAGTCAGTGACACAGTGACAGGGCCGCACTGTTGAGTGGTCAGTCAGTGACACATTGACAGGGCCGCACTGTTGAGGGGTCAGTAAGTGACACAGTGACAGGGCCGCACTGTCGAGGGGTCCGTCAGTGACTCAGTGACAGGGCTACACGGTCAAGGGGTCAGTCAGTGACACTGTGACAGGGCTCCACGGTCGAGGGTTCAGTCTTTGACACAGTGACAGGGCCGCACTGTCGAGGGGTCAGTCAGAGACAAAGTGACAGGGCCGCACTATCGAGCGGTCAGTCAGTGACACAGTGACAGGGCCGCACTGTCGAGGGGTCAGTCAATGACACAGTGACAGGGCCGCACTATCGAGCGGTCAGTCAGGGACACGGTGAAAGCGCCGCACTATCGAGCGGTCAGTCAGTGACACAGTGACAGGGCCACACCGTCGAGGGGTCAGTCAGGCAGTGAAACAGTGACAGGGCCGCACTGTTGAGGGGTCAGTCAGTGATTCAGTGACAGGGCCGCACTGTTGAGTGGTCAGTCAGTGACACAGTGACAGGGCCGCACTGTTGAGTGGTCAGTGAGTGACACAGTGACAGGGCCGCACTGTCGAGGGGTCAGTCAGTGACACAGTGACAGGGCCGCACTATCGAGCGGTCAGTCAGTGACACAGTGACAGGGCCGCACTGTCGAGGGTTCTGTCAATGGCACAGTGACAGGGCCGCACTATCGAGCGGTCAGTCAGGGACACGGTGAAAGCGCCGCACTATCGAGCGGTCAGTCAGTGACACAGTGACAGGGCCACACCGTCGAGGGGTCAGTCAGGCAGTGAAACAGTGACAGGGCCGCACTGTCGAGGGGTCAGTCAGTGATTCAGTGACAGGGCCGCACTGTTGAGTGGTCAGTCAGTGACACAGTGACAGGGCCGCACTGTTGAGTGGTCAGTGAGTGACACAGTGACAGGGCCGCACTGTCGAGGGGTCAGTCAGTGACACAGTGACAGGGCCGCACTGTCGAGGGGTCCGTCAGTGACACAGTGGCAGGGCCGCACTGTCGAGGGGTCAGTCATTGACACATTGACAGGGCCGCACTGTTGAGGGGTCAGTCAGTGACGCAGTGACAGGGCCGCACTATCGAAGGGTCAGTCAGTCAGTGACACAGTGACAGGTCCGCACTGTCGGGGGGTCAGTCAGTGACACAGTGACAGGGCTGCACTGTCGAAGGGTCAGTCAGTCAGTGACACAGTGACAGGGCCGCACTCTCAAGTGTACAGTCAGTGACACAGTGACAGGGCCGCACTATTGAGGGGTCAGTCAGTGACACAGTGACAGGGCCGCACTGTTGAAGGGTCAGTCAGTGACACAGTGACAGGGCCACACTGTCAAGTGGTCAGTCAGTGACACAGTGACAGGGCCACACGGTCGAGGGGTCAGTCAGAGACACAGTGACAGGGCCACACTATTGAGTGGTCAGTCAGTGACACAGTGACAGGGCCGCACTATCGAGCGGTCAGTCAGGGATACGGTGACAGCGCCAAACTGTCGAGCGGTCAGTCAGTGACACAGTGACAGGGCCACACAGTCGAGCGGTCATTCAGTGACACAGTGACAGGGCCGCACTGTCGAGTGGTCAGTCAGTGACACAGTGGCAGGGCTGAACTATCGAGAGGTCAGTCAGTGACACAGAGATGGGGCCGCACAGTCGAAGGGTCAGTCAGTGACACAGTGACAGGGCTGCACTATCGAGCGGTCATTCAATGACACAGTGACGGGGCCGCACTGTTATGGGGTCAGTCAGTGACACAGTGACAGGGGCACACAGTCGAAGGGTCAGTCAGTGACACAGTGACGGGGCCGCACTGTTGAGGGGTCAGTCAGTGACACCGTGACAGGGCCGCACTGTCGAGGGGTCAGTCAGTGACACAGTGACAGGGCCGCACTCTCAAGTGGACAGTCAGTGACACAGTGACAGGGCCGCACTATTGAGGGGTCAGTCAGTGACACAGTGACAGGGCCGCACTGTTGAAGGGTCAGTCAGTGACACAGTGACAGGGCCACACTGTCAAGTGGTCAGTCAGTGACACAGTGACAGGGCCACACGGTCGAGGGGTCAGTCAGAGACACAGTGACAGGGCCACACTATTGAGTGGTCAGTCAGTGACACAGTGACAGGGCCACACTATCGAGCGGTCAGTGTGTGACACAGTGACAGGACTACAAGGTCAAGGCTTCAGTCAGTGACACAGTGACAGGGCTGCACTTTCGTGGGGTCACTCAGTGACACAGTGACAGGGCCGCACGGTCAAGGGGTCAGTCAGTGACACATTGACGGGGCCGCACAATCGAGGGGTCAGTCAATGACACAGTGACAGGGCCGCACTGTTGAGTGGTCAGTCAGGGACACACTGACAGGGCCACACTGTCGAGGGGTCAGTCAGTGACACAGTGACAGGGCCGCACTTTCGAGCGGTCAGTCAGTGACACAGTGACAGGGCCACACTGTCGAGTGGTCAGTCAGTGACACAGTGACAGGGCCACACTGTCGAGTGGTCAGTCAGTGACACAGTGACATGGCCGCACTGTTGAGTGTTCAGTCAGTGACACAGTGACAGGGCCGCACTATTGAGGGGTCAGTCAGTGACATGGATACAGGGCCGCACTGTTGATTGGTCAGTCAGTGAGACAGTGACAAGGCCGCACTATTGAGGGGTCAGTCAGTGACACAGTGACAGGGCCGCAGTGTCGAGGGGTCAATAAGTGACACAGTGACAGGGCTGCACTGTCGAGCGGTCAGTCAGTGACACAGTGACAGGGCTGAACTATCGAGAGGTCAGTCAGTGACACAGTGACAGGCCCGCACTGTCGAGTGGTCAGTCAGTGACACATTGACAGGGCCGCACTGTTGACGGGTGAGTCAGTGACACAGTGACAGGGCCGCACTGTCGAGCGGTCAGTCAGTGACATAGTGACAGGGCCGCACTGTTGAGGGGTCAGTCAGTGACACAGTGACAGGGCCGCACTGTCGAGGGGTCAGTCAGTGACACATTGACAGGGCCGCACTGTTGAGGGGTCAGTCAGTGACACAGTGACAGGGCCGCACTGTCGAGCGGCCAGTCAGTGACACCGTGACAGGGCCGCACTGTCGAGTGGTCATTCAGTGACACAGTGACAGGGCTGCACTATCGAGGGTTCTGTCAGTGACACAGTGAGAGGGCTGCACTATTGAGGGGTCAGTCAGTGACACAGTGACAGGGCCGCACTGTTGAGGGGTCAGTCAGTGACACAGTGACAGGGCGCACTGTTGAGGGGTCAGTTAGTGACACAGTGACAGGGCCGCACTTTTGAGGGGTCAGCCAGTGACACAGTGACAGGGCTGCCCTGTTGAGGGGTCAGTCAGTGACACAGTGACAGGGCCACACTATTGAGGGGTCAGTCAGTGACACGGTTACGGGGCCGCACTGTTGAGTGGTCAGTCAGTGAGACAGTGATAGGTCCGCACTGTCAAGGGGTCAGTCAGTGACACAGTCACAGGGCCACACTTTCAAGGGGTCAGTCAGTGAAACAGTGACAGGGCCGCACTGTCGAGGGGTCAGTCAGTGACATAGTGACAGGGCCGCACTGTCGAGGGGTCAGTCAGTGACACATTGACAGGGCCGCACTGTTGAGGGGTCAGTCAGTGACACAGTGACAGGGCCGCACTGTCGAGCGGCCAGTCAGTGACACCGTGACAGGGCCGCACTGTCGAGTGGTCATTCAGTGACACAGTGACAGGGCTGCACTATCGAGGGTTCTGTCAGTGACACAGTGAGAGGGCTGCACTATTGAGGGGTCAGTCAGTGACACAGTGACAGGGCCGCACTGTTGAGGGGTCAGTCAGTAACACAGTGACAGGGACGCACTGTTGAGGGGTCAGTTAGTGACACAGTGACAGGGCCGCACTTTTGAGGGGTCAGCCAGTGACACAGTGACAGGGCTGCCCTGTTGAGGGGTCAGTCAGTGACACAGTGACAGGGCCACACTATTGAGGGGTCAGTCAGTGACACGGTTACGGGGCCGCACTGTTGAGTGGTCAGTCAGTGAGACAGTGATAGGTCCGCACTGTCAAGGGGTCAGTCAGTGACACAGTCACAGGGCCACACTTTCAAGGGGTCAGTCAGTGAAACAGTGACAGGGCCGCACTGTCGAGGGGTCAGTCAGTGACATAGTGACAGGGCCGCACTGTCGAGGGGTCAGTCAGTGACACAGTGACAGGGCTGCACTATCAAGAGGTCAGTCAGTGACACAGTGACAGGGCCACACTTTCAAGGGGTCAGTTAGTGAAACAGTGACAGGGCCGCACTGTCGAGCGGTCAGTCAGTGATATAGTGACAGGGCCGCACTTTCGAGTGGTCAGTCAGTGACACAGTGACGGGTCTGAACTGTCGAGGGGTCAGTCAGGCAGTGACACAGTGACAGGGCCGCACTATCGAGCGGTCAGTCAGTGACACAGTGACAGGGCCGCACTTTTGAGCGGTCAGTCAGTGACACAGTGACAGGGCCACACTGTCGAGTGGTCAGTCAGTGACACAGTGACAGGGCCGCGCTATTGAGGGGTCAGTCAGTGACATGGATACAGGGCCGCAATGTTGATTGGTCAGTCAGTGAGACAGTGACAAGGCCGCACTATTGAGGGGTCAGTCAGTGACACAGTGACAGGGCCGCAGTGTCGAGGGTTCAATAAGTGACACAATGACAGGGCTGCACTGTCGAGCGGTCAGTCAGTGACACCGTGACAGGGCCGCACTGTTGAGGGGTCAGTCAGTGACACAGTGACATGGCCGCACTGTTGAGGGATCAGTCAGTGACACAATGACAGGGCCACACTGTCGAGCGGTCAGTCAGTGACACAGTGACAGGGCTACAAGGTCAAGGGTTCAGTCAGTGACACAATGACAGGGCCGCACTGTAGGGCGGTCAGTCAGTCACACAGTGACAGGGACACACTGTCGGGCGGTCAGTCAGTGACACAGTGACAGGGCTGCACTGTTGAGGGGTCAGTCAGTGACACAGTGACAGTGCTCACTATCGAGGGGTCAGTCAGTCAGTGACACAGTGACAGGGCTGCACTGTTGAGGGGTTAGTAAGTGACACAGTGACAGGGCTGCACTGTCGAGCGGTCAGTCAGTGACACAGTGACAGGGCTGCACTGTAGGGCAGTCAGTCAGTCACACAGTGTCAGGGCCACACTGTCGGGCTGTCAGTCAGTGACACAGTGACAGGGCTGCACTGTTGAGCGGTCAGTCAGTGACACAGTGACAGTGCTCACTATCGAGGGGTCAGTCAGTCAGTGACACAGTGACAGGGCTGCACTGTATAGCGGTCAGTCAGTGACACAGTGACGGGGCTGCACTGTTGAGGGGTCAGTCGGTGAGGGCTGCACTGTCTAGGGGTCAGTCAGTGACTCAGTGACAGGGCCGCAGTATCGAGTGGTCAGTCACTGACACAGTGACAGGGCCGCACTGTCTAGGGGTCAGTCAGTGACTCAGTGACAGGGCCGAAATATCGAGCGGTCAGTCAGTGACACAGTGACAGGGCCGAAATGTCGAGGGGTCATTCAATAACACAGTGACGAGGCCGCACAGTCGAGAGGTTTGTCTGTGACATAGTGACAGTGCCGCACTATCGAGCTGTCAGTCAGTGACACTGTGACAGGGCTGCACTATCGAGCGGTCAGTCAGTGACACTGTGACAGGGCTGCACTATCGAGCGGTCAGTCAGGGATACGGTGACAGCGCCAAACTGTCGAGCGGTCAGTCAGTGAGACAGTGACAGGGCCGCACTGTTGAGCGGTCATTCAATGACACAGTGACAGGGCCGCACTGTCGAGGGGTCAGTCAGTGACACAGTGACAGGGCCGCACTATCGAGCGGTCAGTCAGGGATACGGTGACAGCGCCAAACTGTCGAGCGGTCAGTCAGTGACACAGTGACAGGGCCACACAGTCGAGGGGTCAGTCAGTGACACAGTGACAGGGCCGCACTGTCGAGTGGTCAGTCAGTGACACAGTGACAGGGCTGAACTATCGAGAGGTCAGTCAGTGACACAGAGATGGGGCCGCACAGTCGAAGGGTCAGTCAGTGACACAGTGACAGGGCTGCACTATCGAGCGGTCATTCAATGACACAGTGACGGGGCCGCACTGTTATGGGGTAAGTCAGTGACACAATGACAGGGCCACACAGTCGAGGGGTCAGTCAGTGACACAGTGACGGGGCCGCACTGTTGAGGGGTCAGTCAGTGACACCGTGACAGGGCCGCACTGTCGAGGGGTCAGTCAGTGACACAGTGACAGGGCCGCACTCTCAAATGGACAGTCAGTGACACAGTGACAGGGCCACACTATTGAGGGGTCAGTCAGTGACACAGTGACAGGGCCGCACTGTTGAAGGGTCAGTCAGTGACACAGTGATAGGGCCACACTGTCAAGTGGTCAGTCAGTGACACAGTGACAGGGCCACACTGTCGAGGGGTCAGTCAGAGACACAGTGACAGGGCCACACTATTGAGTGGTCAGTCAGTGACACAGTGACAGGGCCGGACTATCGAGCGGTCAGTGTGTGACACAGTGATAGGGCTACAAGGTCAAGGGTTCAGTCAGTGACACAGTGACAGGGCTACAAGGTCAAGGGTTCAGTCAGTGACACAGTGACAGGGCTGCACTTTCGAGGGGTCAGTCAGTAACACAGTGACAGGACCGCACTGTCGAGGGGTCAGTCAGTGACACATTGACGGGGCCGCACAATCGAGGGGTCAGTCAATGACACAGTGACAGGGCCGCACTGTTGAGTGGGCAGTCAGGGACACACTGACAGGGCCACACTTTCGAGGGGTCAGTCAGTGACACAGTGACAGGGCCGCACTTTCGAGCGGTCAGTCAGTGACACAGTGACAGGGCCACACTGTCGAGTGATCAGTCAGTGACACAGTGACAGGGCCACACTGTCGAGTGGTCAGTCAGTGACACAGTGACATGGCCGCACTGTTGAGTGTTCAGTCAGTGACACAGTGACAGGGCCGCACTATTGAGGGGTCCGTAAGTGACATGGATACAGGGCCGCACTGTTGATTGGTCAGTCAGTGAGACAGTGACAAGGCCGCACTATTGAGGGGTCAGTCAGTGACACAGTGACAGGGCCGCAGTGTCGAGGGGTCAATAAGTGACACAGTGACAGGGCTGCACTGTCGAGCGGTCAGTCATTGACACCGTGACAGGGCCGCACTGTTGAGGGATCAGTCAGTGACACAGTGACAGGGCCACACTGTCGAGCGGTCAGTCAGTGACACAATGACAGGGCCGCACTGTCGAGGGGTGAGTCAGTGACACAGTGACAGGGCTACAAGGTCAAGGGGGTCAGTCAGTGACACAGTGACAGGGCTGCACTTTTGAGGGATCAGTCAGTGACACAGTGATAGGGCCGCACTGTCGAGGGGTCAGTCAGTGACACAGTGACAGGGCGGCACTGTTGAGCGGTCAGTCAGTGAGACAGTGACAGGTCTGCAATTTTGAGGGGTCAGTCAGTGACACAGTGACAAGGCCGCACTGTTGAGGGGTCAGTCAGTGTCACAGTGACAGGGCCGCACTCTCGAGGGGTCAGTCAGTGACACAGTGACAGGTCCACACTGTCGAGGGGTCAGTCAGTGACAAAGTGACAAGACCGCACTATCGAGGGGTCAGTCAGTGACACAGTGACAGGGCCGCAGTGTCGAGGGGTCAGTCAGTGACACAGTGACAGGGCCGTACAGTCGAGCAGTCAGTCAGTGACATCGTGACAGGGCTGCACTGTATGGCGGTCAGTCAGTCACACAGTGTCAGGGCCACACTGTCGGGTGGTCAGTCAGTGACACAGTGACAGGGCTGCACTGTTGAGCGGTCAGTAAGTGACACAGTGACAGTGCTCACTATCGAGGTGTCAGTCAGTCAGTGACACAGTGACAGGGCTGCACTGTAGAGCGGTCAGTCAGTGACACAGTGACAGGGCTGCACTGTTGAGGGGTTAGTAATTGACACAGTGACAGGGCTGCACTGTCGAGCGGTCAGTCAGTGACACAATGACAGGGCTGCACTGTAGGGCGGTCAGTCAGTCACACAGTGTCAGGGCCACACTGTCGGGCGGTCAGTCAGTGACACAGTGACAGGGCTGCACTGTTGAGCGGTCAGTCAGTGACACAGTGACAGTGCTCACTATCGCGGGGTCAGTCAGTCAGTGACACAGTGACAGGGCTGCACTGTAGAGCGGTCAGTCAGTGACACAGTGACGGGGCTGCACCGTTGAGGGGTCAGTCAGTGAGGGCCGCACTGTCTAGGGGTCAGTCAGTGACTCAGTGACAGGGCTGAAATGTCGAGCGGTCAGTCAGTGACACAGTAACAGGGCCGAAATGTCGAGGGGTCATTCAATAACACAGTGACGAGGCTGCACAGTCGAGGGGTTTGTCTGTGACATAGTGACAGTGCCGCACTATCGAGCTGTCTGTCAGTGACACTGTGACAGGGCTGCACTATCGAGCGGTCAGTCAGGGATACGGTGACAGCGCCAAACTGTCGAGCGGTCAGTCAGTGAGACAGTGACAGGGCCGTACTGTCGAGCGGTCATTCAATGACACAGTGACAGGGCCGCACTGTCGAGGGGTCAGTCAGTGACACAGTGACAGGGCCGCACTATCGAGCGGTCAGTCAGGGATACGGTGACAGCGCCAAACTGTCGAGTGGTCAGTCAGTGACACAGTGACAGGGCTGAACTATCGAGAGGTCAGTCAGTGACACAGAGATGGGGCCGCACAGTCGAAGGGTCAGTCAGTGACACAGTGACAGGGCTGCACTATCGAGCGGTCATTCAATGACACAGTGACGGGGCCGCACTGTTATGGGGTCAGTAAGTGACACAGTGACAGGGCCACACAGTCGAGGGGTCAGTCAGTGACACAGTGACGGGGCCGCACTGTTGAGGGGTCAGTCAGTGACACCGTGACAGGGCCGCACTGTCGAGGGGTCAGTCAGTGACACAGTGACAGGGCGCACTCTCAAATGGACAGTCAGTGACACAGTGACAGGGCCGCACTATTGAGGGGTCAGTCAGTGACACAGTGACAGGGCCGCACTGTTGAAGGGTCAGTCAGTGACACAGTGACAGGGCCACACTGTCAAGTGGTCAGTCAGTGACACAGTGACAGGGCCACACTGTCGAGTGGTCAGTCAGAGACACAGTGACAGGGCCACACTATTGAGTGGTCAGTCAGTGACACAGTGACAGGGCCGCACTATCGAGCGGTCAGTTTGTGACACAGTGACAGGGCTACAAGGTCAAGGGTTCAGTCAGTGACACAGTGACAGGGCTGCACTTTCGAGGGGTCAGTCAGTGACACAGTGACAGGGCCGCACTGTCGAGGGGTCAGTCAGTGACACATTGACTGGGCCGCACAGTCGAAGGGGTCAGTCAATGACACAGTGACAGGGCCTCACTGTTGAGTGGTCAGTCAGGGACACACTGACAGGGCCACACTGTCGAGGGGTCAGTCAGTGACACAGTGACAGGGCCGCACTTTCAAGCGGTCAGTCAGTGACACAGTGACAGGGCCACACTGTCGAGTGTTCAGTCAGTGACACAGTGACAGGGCCACACTGTCGAGTGTTCAGTCAGTGACACAATGACAGGGCCGCACTATTGAGGGGTCCGTCAGTGACATGGATACAGGGCCGCACTGTTGATTGGTCAGTCAGTGAGACAGTGACAAGGCCGCACTATTGAGGGGTCAGTCAGTGACACAGTGACAGGGCCGCAGTGTCGAGGGGTCAATAAGTGACACAGTGACAGGGCTGCACTGTCGAGCGGTCAGTCATTGACACCGTGACAGGGCCGCACTGTTGAGGGATCAGTCAGTGACACAGTGACAGGGCCACACTGTCGAGCGGTCAGTCAGTGACACAATGACAGGGCCGCACTGTCGAGGGGTGAGTCAGTGACACAGTGACAGGGCTACAAGGTCAAGGGGTCAGTCAGTGACACAGTGACAGGGCTGCACTTTTGAGGGATCAGTCAGTGACACAGTGATAGGGCCGCACTGTCGAGGGGTCAGTCAGTGACACAGTGACAGGGCGGCACTGTTGAGCGGTCAGTCAGTGAGACAGTGACAGGTCTGCAATGTTGAGGGGTCAGTCAGTGACACAGTGACAAGGCCGCACTGTTGAGGGGTCAGTCAGTGTCACAGTGACAGGGCCGCACTCTCGAGGGGTCTGTCAGTGACACAGTGACAGGTCCACACTGTCGAGGGGTCAGTCAGTGACAAAGTGACAAGACCGCACTATCGAGGGGTCAGTCAGTGACACAGTGACAGGGCCGCAGTGTCGAGGGGTCAGTCAGTGACACAGTGACAGGGCCGTACAGTCGAGCAGTCAGTCAGTGACATCGTGACAGGGCTGCACTGTATGGCGGTCAGTCAGTCACACAATGTCAGGGCCACACTGTCGGGTGGTCAGTCAGTGACACAGTGACAGGGCCACACTATTGAGTGGTCAGTCAGTGAAACAGTGACAGGGCCGGACTATCGAGCGGTCAGTGTGTGACACAGTGATAGGGCTACAAGGTCAAGGGTTCAGTCAGTGACACAGTGACAGGGCTACAAGGTCAAGGGTTCAGTCAGTGACACAGTGACAGGGCTGCACTTTCGAGGGGCCAGTCAGTAACACAGTGACAGGACCGCACTGTCGAGGGGTCAGTCAGTGACACATTGACGGGGCCGCACAATCGAGGGGTCAGTCAATGACACAGTGACAGGGCCGCACTGTTGAGTGGGCAGTCAGGGACACACTGACAGGGCCACACTTTCGAGGGGTCAGTCAGTGACACAGTGACAGGGCCGCACTTTCGAGCGGTCAGTCAGTGACACAGTGACAGGGCCACACTGTCGAGTGATCAGTCAGTGACACAGTGACAGGGCCACACTGTCGAGTGGTCAGTCAGTGACACAGTGACATGGCCGCACTGTTGAGTGTTCAGTCAGTGACACAGTGACAGGGCCGCACTATTGAGGGGTCCGTCAGTGACATGGATACAGGGCCGCACTGTTGATTGGTCAGTCAGTGAGACAGTGACAAGGCCGCACTATTGAGGGGTCAGTCAGTGACACAGTGACAGGGCTGCAGTGTCGAGGGGTCAATAAGTGACACAGTGACAGGGCTGCACTGTCGAGCGGTCAGTCATTGACACCGTGACAGGGCCGCACTGTTGAGGGATCAGTCAGTGACACAGTGACAGGGCCACACTGTCGAGCGGTCAGTCAGTGACACAATGACAGGGCCGCACTGTCGAGGGGTGAGTCAGTGACACAGTGACAGGGCCGCACTGTCGAGGGGTCAGTCAGTGACACAGTGACAGGGCGGCACTGTTGAGCGGTCAGTCAGTGAGACAGTGACAGGTCTGCAATGTTGAGGGGTCAGTCAGTGACACAGTGACAAGGCCGCACTGTTGAGGGGTCAGTCAGTGTCACAGTGACAGGGCCGCACTCTCGAGGGGTCAGTCAGTAACACAGTGACAGCTCCACACTGTCGAGGGGTCAGTCAGTGACAAAGTGACAAGACCGCACTATCGAGGGGTCAGTCAGTGACACAGTGACAGGGCCGCAGTGTCGAGGGGTCAGTCAGTGACACAGTGACAGGGCCGTACAGTCAAGCAGTCAGTCAGTGACATCGTGACAGGGCTGCACTGTATGGCGGTCAGTCAGTCACACAGTGTCAGGGCCACACTGTCGGGTGGTCAGTCAGTGACACAGTGACAGGGCTGCACTGTTGAGCGGTCAGTAAGTGACACAGTGACAGTGCTCACTATCGAGGTGTCAGTCAGTCAGTGACACAGTGACAGGGCTGCACTGTAGAGCGGTCAGTCAGTGACACAGTGACAGGGCTGCACTGTTGAGGGGTTAGTAATTGACACAGTGACAGGGCTGCACTGTCGAGCGGTCAGTCAGTGACACAATGACAGGGCTGCACTGTAGGGCGGTCAGTCAGTCACACAGTGTCAGGGCCACACTGTCGGGCGGTCAGTCAGTGACACAGTGACAGGGCTGCACTGTTGAGCGGTCAGTCAGTGACACAGTGACAGTGCTCACTATCGCGGGGTCAGTCAGTCAGTGACACAGTGACAGGGCTGCACTGTAGAGCGGTCAGTCAGTGACACAGTGACGGGGCTGCACTGTTGAGGGGTCAGTCAGTGAGGGCCGCACTGTCTAGGGGTCAGTCAGTGACTCAGTGACAGGGCTGAAATGTCGAGCGGTCAGTCAGTGACACAGTAACAGGGCCGAAATGTCGAGGGGTCATTCAATAACACAGTGACGAGGCCGCACAGTCGAGGGGTTTGTCTGTGACATAGTGACAGTGCCGCACTATCGAGCTGTCTGTCAGTGACACTGTGACAGGGCTGCACTATCGAGCGGTCAGTCAGGGATACGGTGACAGCGCCAAACTGTCGAGCGGTCAGTCAGTGAGACAGTGACAGGGCCGCACTGTCGAGCGGTCATTCAATGACACAGTGACAGGGCCGCACTGTCGAGGGGTCAGTCAGTGACACAGTGACAGGGCCGCACTATCGAGCGGTCAGTCAGGGATACGGTGACAGCGCCAAACTGTCGAGTGGTCAGTCAGTGACACAGTGACAGGGCTGAACTATCGAGAGGTCAGTCAGTGACACAGAGATGGGGCCGCACAGTCGAAGGGTCAGTCAGTGACACAGTGACAGGGCTGCACTATCGAGCGGTCATTCAATGACACAGTGACGGGGCCGCACTGTTATGGGGTCAGTAAGTGACACAGTGACAGGGCCACACAGTCGAGGGTTCAGTCAGTGACACAGTGACGGGGCCGCACTGTTGAGGGGTCAGTCAGTGACACCGTGACAGGGCCGCACTGTCGAGGGGTCAGTCAGTGACACAGTGACAGGGCCGCACTCTCAAATGGACAGTCAGTGACACAGTGACAGGGCCGCACTATTGAGGGGTCAGTCAGTGACACAGTGACAGGGCCGCACTGTTGAAGGGTCAGTCAGTGACACAGTGACAGGGCCACACTGTCAAGTGGTCAGTCAGTGACACAGTGACAGGGCCACACTGTCGAGGGGTCAGTCAGAGACACAGTGACAGGGCCACACTATTGAGTGGTCAGTCAGTGACACAGTGACAGGGCCGCACTATCGAGCGGTCAGTTTGTGACACAGTGACAGGGCTACAAGGTCAAGGGTTCAGTCAGTGACACAGTGACAGGGCTGCACTTTCGAGGGGTCAGTCAGTGACACAGTGACAGGGCCGCACTGTCGAGGGGTCAGTCAGTGACACATTGACTGGGCCGCACAGTCGAAGGGGTCAGTCAATGACACAGTGACAGGGCCTCACTGTTGAGTGGTCAGTCAGGGACACACTGACAGGGCCACACTGTCGAGGGGTCAGTCAGTGACACAGTGACAGGGCCGCACTTTCGAGCGGTCAGTCAGTGACTCAGTGACAGGGCCACACTGTCGAGTGGTCAGTCAGTGATACAGTGACAGGGCCACACTGTCGAGTGGTCAGTCAGTGACACAGTGACATGGCCGCACTGTTGAGTGTTCAGTCAGTGACACAGTGACAGGGCCGCACTATTGAGGGGTCAGTCAGTGACATGGATACAGGGCCGCACTGTTGATTGGTCAGTCAGTGAGAAGTGACAAGGCCGCACTATTGAGGGGTCAGTCAGTGACACAGTGACAGGGCCGCAGTGTCGAGGGGTCAATAAGTGACACAGTGACAGGGCTGCACTGTCGAGCGGTCAGTCAGTGACACAGTGACAGGGCTGTACTATCGAGAGGTCAGTCAGTGACACAGTGACAGGCCCGCACTGTCGAGCGGTCAGTCAGTGACACATTGACAGGGCCGCACTGTTGAGGGGTGAGTCAGTGATACAGTGACAGGGCCGCACTGTCGAGCGGTCAGTCAGTAACACAGTGACAGGGCCGCACTGTTGAGGGGTCAGTCAGTGACACAGTGACAGGGCCGCACTGTCGAGTGGTCATTCAGTGACACAGTGACAGGGCTGCACTATCGAGGGGTCTGTCAGTGACACAGTGAGAGGGCTGCACTATTGAGGGGTCAGTCAGTGACACAGTGACAGGGCCGCACTGTTGAGGGGTCAGTCAGTGACACAGTGACAGGGACGCACTGTTGACGGGTCAGTTAGTGACACAGTGACAGGGCCGCAATGTTGAGGGGTCAGTCAGTGACACAGTGACAGGTCCGCACTGTTGAGGGGTCAGCCAGTGACACAGTGACAGGGCTGCCCTGTTGAGGGGTCAGTCAGTGACACGGTGACAGGGCCACACTATTGAGGGGTCAGTCAGTGACACGGTTACGGGGCCGCACTGTTGAGTGGTCAGTCAGTGAGACAGTGATAGGGCCGCACTGTCAAGGGGTCAGTCAGTGACACAGTCACAGGGCCACACTTTCAAGGGGTCAGTCAGTGAAACAGTGACAGGGCCGCACTTTCGAGGGGTCAGTCAGTGACATAGTGACAGGGCCGCACTGTCGAGGGGTCAGTCAGTGACACAGTGACAGGGCTGCACTATCAAGAGGTCAGTCAGTGACACAGTGACAGGGCCACACTTTCAAGGGGTCAGTTAGTGAAACAGTGACAGGGCCGCACTGTCGAGCGGTCAGTCAGTGACATTGTGACAGGGCCGCACTTTCGAGTGGTCAGTCAATGACACAGTGACGGGTCTGAACTGTCGAGGGGTCAGTCAGTCAGTGACACAGTGACAGGGCCGCGCTATCGAGCGGTCCGTCAGTGACACAGTGACAGGGCCGCACTTTCGAGCGGTCAGTCAGTGACACAGTGACAGGGCCATACTGTCGAGTGGTCAGTCAGTGACACAGTGACAGGGCCACACTGTCGAGTGGTCAGTCAGTGACACAGTGACATGGCCGCACTGTTGAGTGTTCAGTCAGTGACACAGTGACAGGTCCGCACTATTGAGGGGTCAGTCAGTGACATGGATACAGGGCCGCACTGTTGATTGGTCAGTCAGTGAGACAGTGACAAGGCCGCACTATTGAGGGGTCAGTCAGTGACACAGTGACAGGGCCGCAGTGTCGAGGGGTCAATAAGTGACACAGTGACAGGGCTGCACTGTCGAGCGGTCAGTCAGTGACACCGTGACAGGGCCGCACTGTTGAGGGGTCAGTCAGTGACACAGTGACATGGCCGCACTGTTGAGGGATCAGTCAGTGACACAGTGAGAGGGCCACACTGTTGAGCGGTCAGTCAGTGACACAGTGACAGGGCTACAAGGTCAAGGGTTCAGTCAGTGACACAGTGACAGGGCTGCACTATCGAGTGGTCAGTCAGTGACACAGTGACAGGGCTGCACTGTTGAGGGGTCAGTCAGTGACACAGTGATAGGGCCGCACTGTCGAGGGGTCAGTCAGTGACATAGTGACAGGGCCGCAGTGTTGAGGTGTCAGTCAGTGACACAGTGACGGGGCCGTACTATTGAGGGGTCAGTCAGTGACACAGTGACGGGGCTGCACTGTTGAGCGGTCAGTCAGTGAGACAGTGACAGGTCTGCACTGTTGAGGGGTCAGTCAGTGAGACAGTGACAGGGCCGCACTCTCAAGTGGTCAGTCAGTGAGACAGTGACAGGGCTGCACTGTTGAGGGGTCAGTCAGTGACACAGTTACAGGACCGCACTATCGAGTGGTCAGTCAGTGACACAGTGACAGGGCTGTACTATTGAGGGGTCAGTCAGTGACACAGTGACAAGGCCGCACTGTTGAGGGGTCAGTCAGTGACACAGTGACAGGGCCGCACTCTCGAGGGGTCAGTCAGTGACACAGTGACAAGACCGCACTATCGAGGGGTCAGTCAGTGACACAGTGACAGGGCTGTACTATTGAGGGGTCAGTCAGTGACACAGTGACAGGGCCGCACTGTTGAGGGGTCAGTCAGTGACACAGTGACAGGGCTGCACTTTTCAGGGGTCAGTCAGTGACACAGTGACAGGGCCGCACTATTGAGGGGTCAGTCAGTGACACAGTGACAGGGCCACACTTTCGAGGGGTCAGTCAGTGACACAGTGACATGGCCGCACTGTCGAGGGGTCAGTCAGTGAGACAGTGACAGGGCCGCACTTTCGCGGGGTCAGTCAGTGACACAGTGACAAGGCCGCACTGTCGAGGGGTCAGTCAGTGACACAGTGACAGGGCCACACTTTCGAGGGGTCAGTCAGTGATACAGTGACAGGGCCGCACTGTCGAGGGGTCAGTCAGTGAGACAGTGACAGGGCCGCACTTTTGAGGGGTCAGTCAGTGACACAGTGACAAGGCCGCACTGTCGAGGGGTCAGTCAGTGACAGAGTGACAGGGCCGCACTGTTGTGGGGTCTCTTGGCCACACAGCTTGGGCAGCTGCTGTCAATTCTCTGATCTGGGATCTGTGTTCTGAGTCAGTGGAATCTCCCTGCGCTCTACCCTGGCACTAACTCAGCCCATCTGCTGCAATACTAACTGACCGAGCATCAAGGGCCAATGAAAATAAACGAGATATTTTTATATGCAAATAGAACTGCAGCCACACAAAAGCTCAGGAGAGAAGATTTGGAGATAATTTGCATAATTAAAATCCAAATTAGCCCTTTAATGTCAGGGAGATGTTAATAACTTGGAAATCACTCCTTTGTGCTGCAGGAGTGTTAAATGGTGCTACTCAGCTCAAGATGTTCAGGAAGGACAATGTTTTTCTGAAGTTAAACAGATATTCAGTTCATGTTTTAAAATAGATGAGTTAATCAAAAATTAAACAAATTATACAGTAGGAAGTGTGAGAAGGATTAAGGTTATAGCAGAGAGCTGGAGAGAGAAAGACAGACAGAGAAATGGAGAGTGACGGACAGAGAGAGCAATGAAGAGAGAGAGAGCGAGAGGGTCAGAGAGGGAGACAGAGAGACAGAGGGAGAATGATGGAGAAAGAGAGACAGAGAGAGGGAGACAGATAGAGAGAGGGAAACAGGGATACATTTTGAGAGACACAGAGTGAGAGGCACAGAGAGAGAGAGACAGAGAGAGACATAGGGAGCGGACAGAGGGAGAGTGATGGAGAAAGAAAGGCAGAGAGAGACAGGGAGAGGGAGACATAGAGAGAGGGAAACAGGGATAGAGAGTGAGAGACAGAGAGATGGAGACAGAGCGAGAGAGAGAGAGAAATGGAGACAGGTTCAGTGAGAGACAGATTTAGAGACAGTGATGGGGAGAGAGACACAGAGAGATGGGGAGATGGAGAGAGAGAGAGAGAGAGAGATTTTAACCTCAGAGCAAAGGAAAGAGAGAGATGGAATGTGAAACAGAAAGAGATGTCCTTGTTCATTCATTGTATGTGGGCATTGTTGGCAAGGCAAAGATTTGTTGCCCTTGAGAAGATGGTGGTGAGCCACTTTTTTAAACTATTATATTGAAGGTGGCAAGGGCGCAGAATGTACTCAGGGTGGGGGACTTCAATGTCCATCACCAAGAGCGGCTCGATAGCACCACAGACCGAGCTGGCCGAGTCCTAAAGGACATCACTGCTAGACTGGGTCTGCAACAGGTGGTGAGGGAACCAACAAGAGGGAAAAACATACTAGACCTCATGCTCACCAGCCTGCCTGTTGGAGATGCATCTGTCCCTGACAGTATCGGTAAGAGTGGCCACCACACAGTTATTGTGGAGAACAAATGTCTAATTTTAAACTGGAGGACACCATGTGTTGTGTGGCACTACTACCTTGCTAATAGGGATAGATTTGAAACAGATCCTGCAACTCAAGGTGGGGCTTCCATGAGGCTCTGTGGGCCATCAGCAGCAGCAGAATTATATACAACCACAATCTGTAACCTCATGGCCCGGCATATCCCTCGCTCTACCATCACCATCAAGCCAGGGGATCATTTCTCCAACTCCATCCACTTCAGACCCAAGAAACCTCAGTTACAGTATTTTCTAGATGGGGAGAATCTGGGGACAGGGAAGGAGCTGAGAGGTATAGAAACAGATGCAAGGGTACGAGGAGAAAGCAGGAGAATGACATTAAGACATGAAGCTCATTTAAGAGCCAGTGCAAGCACGATGGGCTGAATGGTCTTGTTGTATGCCGTAATTATTCTGTGATTCTGTGATTTTGAGAGCCAAGTACGGGAATCATTAAAAAGCAGTAAAGGTAATTAAAAAAGTTGAAGGAATGTTGCCCTTTATCTCAGGGGAGACAGAGATATAAAGGGATAGAAGTGATGTTAGAAAGTGTACAGAATGTATGGTGTACAGCAATGTTAGACAGTGCACTGAATGCAAGGTGTTCAGCGATGTTAGATAGTGTACTGAATGTATGGTGTACAGTGATGTTAGTGTACTGAATGTATAGTGCACAGCGATGTTAGATAGTGTATAGAATGTACGTTGTACAGCCAAGTTGGACAGTGTACAAAATGTATGGTGTAGAGCGAGGTTAGATAGTGGTACAGAATGTATGGTGTACAGTGATGTTAGATAGTGTACAGAATGTACGGTGTACAGCGATGTTAGATAGTGGTACAGAATGTATGGTGTACACTGATGTTAGATAGTGTACAGTATGTATGGTGTACAGCGATGTTAGATAATGTACAGAATGTACAGTATACAGCGATGTTAGGTAGTGTACAGAATGCATGGTATACAGCGATGTTAGATAATGTACAGAATGTATGGTGTAAGGCAATGTTAGACAGTGTACAGAATGTACGGTATACAGCGAGGTTAGACAGTGTACAGAATGTACGGTATACAGCGAGGTTAGACAGTGTACAGAATGTACGGTGTACAGCGTTGTTAGATAATGTACAGAATGTACGGTGTACAGCGATATTAGATAATGTACAGAATGTACGGTGTAAGGGGATGTTAGATAGTGTACAGAATGTACGGTGTACAGTGATGTTAGATAGTGGTACAGAATGTACGGTGTACACCGATGTTAGATAGTGTACAGAATGTATGGTGTAAGGGGATGTTAGATAGTGTACAGAATGTACGGTATACAGCGGTGTTAGATAGTATACAGAATGTACGGTGTACAGTGATGTTAGATAGTGGTACAGAATGTACGGTGTACACCGATGTTAGATAGTGTACAGAATGTATGGTGTAAGGGGATGTTAGATAGCGTACAGAATGTACGGTATACAGCGGTGTTAGATAGTATACGGAATGTACGGTGTACAGTGATGTTAGATAGTGTACTGAATGCACGGTGTACAGCCATGTTAGATAGTATACAGAATGCAGAGTATACAGGGATGTTAGATAGTGTACTGAATGCACGGTGTACAGTGATGTTTGATAGTGTACAGAATGTATGTTGTACAGCGATGTTAGATAATGTACAGAATGTATAGTGTAAGGCGACGTTAGATAATGTACAGAATGCATAGTGTACAGCGATGTTAGGTAGTGTACAGAATGTATGGTGTACAGCGATGTTAGATACTGTACAGAATGTACGGTGTACAGTGATGTTAGATAAAGTACAGAATGTAAGGTATATAGTGCTGACAGATTGTGTACTGAATGTGTGGTGTACAGTGATGTTAGATAGTATACAGAATGTATGGTGTACAGTGATGTTAGATAGTGTACTGAATGTATGGTGCACAGTGATGTTAGATAGTGTATAGAATGTACATTGTACAGCGATGTTGGACAGTGTACAAAATGTACGGTGTACAGCGAGGTTAGACAGTGTACAGAATGTACGGTGTACAGTGATGTTAGATAGTGGTACAGAATGTGTGGTGTACAGCGATGTTAGACAGTGTACAAAATGTATGGTGTACAGCGATGTTAGATAGTGTACAGAATGCACGGTGTACAGTGATGTTAGACAGTGTACTGAAAACACAGTGTACAGCGATGTTAGATAGTATATGGAATGTACGGTGTAGAGTGATGTTAGATAGTGTACTGAATGCACTGTGTACAGCGATGTTAGATAGTGTACAGAATGTACGGTGTACAGTGATGTTAGATAGTATACTGAATTCACGGAGTACAGTGATGTTCGATAGTGTACTGAATGTACAGTGTACAGTGATGTTAGATAGCATATGGAATGTACGGTGTACAGTGATGTTAGATAGTGTACTGAGTGCACGGTGTACAGCGATGTTAGATAATGTACAGAAAGTACGGTATACAGCGATGTTAGATAGCGTACAGAATGTACGGTGTACAGGGATGTTAGATAGTGTACAGAATGTAAGGTGTACAGCGATGTTAGATAAAGTATAGAATGTACGGTGTAGAGTGATGCTAGATAGTGTGTAAAATGTACTGTGTACAGCGACGTTTGATAGTGTACTGAATGTACAGTGTACAGCGATGTTAGATAGTGTACAGAATGTACATGTACAGTGATGTTAAATAGTATACAGAATGTACGGTGTACAGCAACGTTAGATAGTATACAGAATGTACGGTGTACAGTGATGTTAGATTGTGTACTGAGTGCACGGTGTACAGTGATGTTAGATAATGTACAGAATGTACGGTGTACAGCGATGTTAGGTAGTGTACAGAATGCACGGTATAGAGCGATGTTAGCTAGTGTGCAGAATGCACGGTATACAGCGATGTTAGGTAGTGTACAGAATGCACAGTATACAGCGATGTTAGGTAGTGTACAGAATGCACGGTATAGAGCGATGTTAGCTAGTGTGCAGAATGCACGGTATACAGTGATGTTAGGTAGTGTACAGAATGTACAGTATACAGCGATGTTAGGTAGTGTACAGAATGTGCGGTATACAGCGATGTTAGGTAGTGTACAGAATGTGCGGTATACAGCGATGTTAGGTAGTGTACAGAATGTATGGTATACAGTGATGTTAGATAATGTACAAAATGTACGGTATACCGCGAGGTTAGACAGTGTACAGAATGTATGGTGTACAGCGTTGTTAGATAATGTACAGAATGTATGGTGTAAGGGGATGTTAGACAGTGTACAGAATGTACGGTGTACAGCGATGTTAGATAGTAGTACAGAATGTACGGTATACAGCGAGGTTAGACAGTGTACAGAATGTACGGTGTACAGCGTTGTTAGATAATGTACAGAATGTACGGTGTACAGCGATATTAGATAATGTACAGAATGTATGGTGTAAGGGGATGTTAGACAGTGTACAGAATGTACGGTGTACAGCGATGTTAGATAGTAGTACAGAATATACGGTGTACACCGATGTTAGATAGTGTACAGAATGTATGGTGTACAGCGATGTTAGATAATGTACAGAATGTACGGTGTAAGGTGATGTTAGATAGTGTACAGAAGGTACGGTATACAGCGATGTTAGATAGTGTATTGAATGCACAGTGTACAGTGATGTTAGATAATGTACTGAATGCACAGTGTACAGCCATGTTAGATAGTATACAGAATGCACAGTGTACAGGGATGTTAGATAGTGTACTGAATGTATGGTGTACAGTGATGTTAGATAGTGTACTGACTGTACGGTGTACAGCGATGTTAGATAGTGTACAGAATGTATGGTATACAGCGAGGTTAGACAGTGTACAGAATGTACGGTATACAGCGAGGTTAGACAGTGTACAGAATGTACGGTGTACAGCGTTGTTAGATAATGTACAGAATGTACGGTGTACAGCGATATTAGATAATGTACAGAATGTACGGTGTAAGGGGATGTTAGATAGTGTACAGAATGTACGGTGTACAGTGATGTTAGATAGTGGTACAGAATGTACGGTGTACACCGATGTTAGATAGTGTACAGAATGTATGGTGTAAGGGGACGTTAGATAGTGTACTGAATGTACGGTATACAGCGGTGTTAGATAGTATACAGAATGTACGGTGTACAGTGATGTTAGATAGTGGTACAGAATGTACGGTGTACACCGATGTTAGATAGTGTACAGAATGTATGGTGTAAGGGGATGTTAGATAGCGTACAGAATGTACGGTATACAGCGGTGTTAGATAGTATACGGAATGTACGGTGTACAGTGATGTTAGATAGTGTACTGAATGCACGGTGTACAGCCATGTTAGATAGTATACAGAATGCAGAGTATACAGGGATGTTAGATAGTGTACTGAATGCACGGTGTACAGTGATGTTTGATAGTGTACAGAATGTATGTTGTACAGCGATGTTAGATAATGTACAGAATGTATAGTGTAAGGCGACGTTAGATAATGTACAGAATGCATAGTGTACAGCGATGTTAGGTAGTGTACAGAATGTATGGTGTACAGCGATGTTAGATACTGTACAGAATGTACGGTGTACAGTGATGTTAGATAAAGTACAGAATGTAAGGTATATAGTGCTGACAGATTGTGTACTGAATGTGTGGTGTACAGTGATGTTAGATAGTATACAGAATGTATGGTGTACAGTGATGTTAGATAGTGTACTGAATGTATGGTGCACAGTGATGTTAGATAGTGTATAGAATGTACATTGTACAGCGATGTTGGACAGTGTACAAAATGTACGGTGTACAGCGAGGTTAGACAGTGTACAGAATGTACGGTGTACAGTGATGTTAGATAGTGGTACAGAATGTGTGGTGTACAGCGATGTTAGACAGTGTACAAAATGTATGGTGTACAGCGATGTTAGATAGTGTACAGAATGCACGGTGTACAGTGATGTTAGACAGTGTACTGAAAACACAGTGTACAGCGATGTTAGATAGTATATGGAATGTACGGTGTAGAGTGATGTTAGATAGTGTACTGAATGCACTGTGTACAGCGATGTTAGATAGTGTACAGAATGTACGGTGTACAGTGATGTTAGATAGTATACTGAATTCACGGAGTACAGTGATGTTCGATAGTGTACTGAATGTACAGTGTACAGTGATGTTAGATAGCATATGGAATGTACGGTGTACAGTGATGTTAGATAGTGTACTGAGTGCACGGTGTACAGCGATGTTAGATAATGTACAGAAAGTACGGTATACAGCGATGTTAGATAGTGTACAGAATGTACGGTGTACAGGGATGTTAGATAGTGTACAGAATGTAAGGTGTACAGCGATGTTAGATAAAGTATAGAATGTACGGTGTAGAGTGATGCTAGATAGTGTGTAAAATGTACTGTGTACAGCGACGTTTGATAGTGTACTGAATGTACAGTGTACAGCGATGTTAGATAGTGTACAGAATGTACATGTACAGTGATGTTAAATAGTATACAGAATGTATGGTGTACAGCAACGTTAGATAGTATACAGAATGTACGGTGTACAGTGATGTTAGATTGTGTACTGAGTGCACGGTGTACAGTGATGTTAGATAATGTACAGAATGTACGGTGTACAGCGATGTTAGGTAGTGTACAGAATGCACGGTATAGAGCGATGTTAGCTAGTGTGCAGAATGCACGGTATACAGCGATGTTAGGTAGTGTACAGAATGCACAGTATACAGCGATGTTAGGTAGTGTACAGAATGCACGGTATAGAGCGATGTTAGCTAGTGTGCAGAATGCACGGTATACAGTGATGTTAGGTAGTGTACAGAATGTACAGTATACAGCGATGTTAGGTAGTGTACAGAATGTGCGGTATACAGCGATGTTAGGTAGTGTACAGAATGTGCGGTATACAGCGATGTTAGGTAGTGTACAGAATGTATGGTATACAGTGATGTTAGATAATGTACAAAATGTACGGTATACCGCGAGGTTAGACAGTGTACAGAATGTATGGTGTACAGCGTTGTTAGATAATGTACAGAATGTATGGTGTAAGGGGATGTTAGACAGTGTACAGAATGTACGGTGTACAGCGATGTTAGATAGTAGTACAGAATGTACGGTATACAGCGAGGTTAGACAGTGTACAGAATGTACGGTGTACAGCGTTGTTAGATAATGTACAGAATGTACGGTGTACAGCGATATTAGATAATGTACAGAATGTATGGTGTAAGGGGATGTTAGACAGTGTACAGAATGTACGGTGTACAGCGATGTTAGATAGTAGTACAGAATATACGGTGTACACCGATGTTAGATAGTGTACAGAATGTATGGTGTACAGCGATGTTAGATAATGTACAGAATGTACGGTGTAAGGTGATGTTAGATAGTGTACAGAAGGTACGGTATACAGCGATGTTAGATAGTGTATTGAATGCACAGTGTACAGTGATGTTAGATAATGTACTGAATGCACAGTGTACAGCCATGTTAGATAGTATACAGAATGCACAGTGTACAGGGATGTTAGATAGTGTACTGAATGTATGGTGTACAGTGATGTTAGATAGTGTACTGACTGTACGGTGTACAGCGATGTTAGATAGTGTACAGAATGTATGGTGTACAGTGATGTTAGTGTACTGAATGCACGGTGTACACTGATGTTAGATAGTGTACAGAATGTATGGTGTACAGCGATGTTGGACAATGTACAGAATATACGGTGTACAGTGATGTTAGATAGTGTACAGGATGTATGGTGTACAGCGATGTTAGAAAGTGCGCAGAATGAATGGTATACAATGATGTTAGATAGTGTGCAAAATGTACGGTGTGCAGCGATGTTTGATAGTTGTACAGAATGTATGGTGTACCGAGATGTTAGATAGTGTACTGAATGTACGGTGTACAGTGATGTTAGATAGTGTACAGAATGCACGGTGTACAGGGATGTTAGATAGTGTACTGAATGCATGGTGTACAGCGATGTTTGATCGTGTACAGAATGTATGCTGTACAGCGATGTTAGATACTGTACAGAATGTACGGTGTACAGTGATGTTAGATAAAGTACAGAATGTACGCTGTATAGTGCTGTTAGATAGTGTACTGAATGTATGGTGTACAGTGCTGTTAGATAGTATACAGAATGTATGGTGTACAGTGATGTTAGGTAGTGTATTGAATGTATGGTGCACAGTGATGTTAGCTAGTGTATAGAATGTACATTGTACAGCGATGTTGGACAGTGTACAAAATGTTCGGTGTAATTCGATGTTGGACAGTGTACAAAATGTACAGTGTACAGCGATGTTAGTGTACGGAATGTACGGTGTAGAGTGATGTTAGATAGTGTACTGAATGCACGGTGTACAGGGATGTTAGATAGTGTACTGAATGTACGGTGTTCAGTGATGTTAGATAGTGTACTGAATGCATGGAGTACAGTGATGTTAGTTAGTGTACTGACTGTACGGTGTACAGTGATGTTAGATAGTATATGGAATGCATGGTGTACAGCGATGTTAGATAGTGTACAGAATGTACGGTGTACAGGGATGTTAGATAGTGTACAGAATGTACGGTGTACAGGGATGTTAGATAGTGTACAGAATGTAAGTTGTACAGCGATGTTTGATAGTGTACAGAATGTACGGTGTACAGGGATGTTAGATAGTGTACAGAATGTAAGGTGTACAGCGATGTTAGATAAAGTATAGAATGTACGGTGTACAGTGATGTTAGATAGTGTGCAAAATGTACTGTGTACAACGACGTTTGATAGTGTACTGAATGTACGGTGTACAGCGATGTTAGATAGTGTACTGAATGTACGGTGTACAGCGATGTTAGATAGTGTACAGAATGTATGGTGTACAGTGATGTTAGATAGTGTACTGAATGCAGGGAGCACAGTGATGTTAGATAGTTTACTGAATGTACGGTGTACAATGATGTTAGATAGTATACTGAATGCACGGAGTACAGTGATGTTGGATAGTGTACTGAATGTACGGTGTACAGCGATGTTAGATAGTGTACAGAATGTACGGTGTACAGGGATGTTAGATAGTGTACAGAATGTAAGGTGTACAGCGTTGTTAGATAAAGTACAGAGTGTACGGTGTACAGTGATGTCAGATAGCGTGCAAAATGTACGGTGTACAGCGACGTTTGATAGTGTACTGAATGTACGGTATACAGTGATATTAGATAGTGTACTGAATGCACGGTGTGCACTGATGTTAGATAGTGTACAGAATGTATGGTGTACAGCGATGTTGGACAATGTACAGAATGTACGGTGTACAGTGATGTTAGATAGTGTGCAGGAAGTATGGTGTACAGCGATGTTAGAAAGTGCGCAGAATGAATGGTATACAGTGATGTTAGACAGTGTGCAAAATATACGGTGTACAGCGACGTTTGATAGTTGTACAGAATGTATGGTGTACCGAGATGTTAGCAAGTGTACAGAATGTATGCTGTACAGTGATGTTAGGTAGTGTAATGAATGCACAGTGTACAGCAATGTTAGATAGTATACGGAATGTACGGTATACAGCGATGTTAGATAGTATACTGAATGCATGGTGTACAGTGATGTTAGATAGTGTACTGAATGTACGGTGTACAGTGATGTTAGATAGTGTACAGAATGCATGGTGTACAGTGATGTTAGATAGTGTACTGAATGTATGGTGTACAGCCATGTTAGATAGTATACTGAATGCACTGTGTACAGTGATGTTAGTGTACTGAGTGCACGGTGTACAGTGATGTTTGATAGTGTACAGAATGCACGGTGTACAGCGATGTTAGATAGTGTACAGAATGTATGGTGTACAGTGATGTTAGATAGTGTACTGAATGCAGGGAGCACAGTGATGTTAGATAGTTTACTGAATGTACGGTGTACAATGATGTTAGATAGTATACTGAATGCACGGAGTACAGTGATGTTGGATAGTGTACTGAATGTACGGTGTACAGCGATGTTAGATAGTGTACAGAATGTACGGTGTACAGGGATGTTAGATAGTGTACAGAATGTAAGGTGTACAGCGTTGTTAGATAAAGTACAGAGTGTACGGTGTACAGTGATGTCAGATAGCGTGCAAAATGTACGGTGTACAGCGACGTTTGATAGTGTACTGAATGTATGGTGTACAGTGATGTTAGATAGTGTACTGACTGTACGGTGTACAGCGATGTTAGATAGTGTACAGAATGTATGCTGTACAGTGATGTTAGGTAGTGTAATGAATGCACGGTGTACAGCAATGTTAGATAGTATACGGAATGTACGGTATACAGCGATGTTAGATAGTATACTGAAAGCATGGTGTACAGTGATGTTAGATAGTGTACTGAATGTACGGTGTACAGTGATGTTAGATAGTGTACTGAATGTATGGTGTACAGCCATGTTAGATAGTATACTGAATGCACTGTGTACAGTGATGTTAGTGTACTGAGTGCACGGTGTACAGTGATGTTTGATAGTGTACAGAATGCACGGTGTACAGCGATGTTAGGTGGTGTACAGAATGCACGGTGTACAGCGATGTTAGTGTACTGAATGCATGGTGTACAGCGATGTTAGTGTACTGAGTGCACGGTGTACAGCGATGTTTGATAGTGTACAGAATGCACGGTGTACAGCGATGTTAGGTGGTGTACAGAATGCACGGTGTACAGCGATGTTAGGTGGTGTACAGAATGCACGGTGTACAGCGATGTTAGGTGGTGTACAGAATGCACGGTGTACAGTGATGTTAGGTGGTGTACAGAGATCTGGTTGGACCCCATCTGGAGCCACTGTGTTCAGTTTTGTACAGTGCACCTCCGGAAGTTGATACTGGCAGATTCCTCCGAATGATACTGGGGTCGAAAGGGTTAATTGTGAGGTCAGGTTCCACAGACCACACTTCAATTCCCTCGAGGACCTTGGGATGGGGCGGTCGGGGTTGGGGGTTTGGGGTGGGGGTGGGGGGTGTTGGGGTAGGAGGGTAGGTTTGGGGTGAGGACAAGGGGGCAGAATGTTCAAATTTGAGCTGGACCATTCAGGGGTGATGTCAGGAATCACTTGTGCACAGAAAGGGGAGTGGAGATAAGATACATATCGGTGATGAAAGGACAGTGGGAGCAGATTCAAAATTAACTTGCAAAAGGAAATTGGATAGATTATTGAAAAGGTGAAATGGGGAAAGAGTGAGGTGGGGGGTGGTGGGATTTGTTGGGTCGCTCTTTCAAAGAGCCAGCACAGACATGATGGGCTGAATGGCCTCCTCCTGTTGCTATGTTATTGCAGTTTTGAGCATGTTGCTGTGCGCTGTGAGGTTGTTCTGTTGGGACTGCAGCCCCTGCAATATCAGCGCATTCCCAGACTGTGCTGTACTAACACTGAGCTGCGAGTCAGGAGTGTCGCTGTTGGATTAGCTCTGAAACTGGGAACAACACTGAGTTTGACAGAGATATTTAAATACCTTTGATTTCTCACAATCCCTTTATGTCGTTTAAATTTCTCACCAGTGTTGGGCAGCCAAATTAGATATTTGTAATGTATTATTTTTAAAAAGGGAAAGTGTAAGGCAGGGAATCTGCAAGGGAAGGTCAATAAACAGAAGAAGATAATTCAATCCATGTGAAGAATCTCTTCAGAACAACTGCTCTTATTGAATTTTTGATTTCTGGAGATTAGAAATTGCAGCAACTCTTAAATAATTCCTGGCGTTCTGGCCCTGTCTGTGGGCCAGTAATGGAGAAAAAGTGGGGTGGAATTTTACTGACCCCGAGAGGGAGCTTGGAAGTTTGTGTCTGGGGTGGGTGGTGGGCAGTGGGTAAAA